>JAHVAK010000630.1:1800000-2058744 GCA_019845155.1 Luehdorfia chinensis | reverse complement strand
GGAACAACACAGCCGCCAGAGACGACGCGAGCCCGCGCCTCGCCCAATCTATTACCATATATCTTTCACCACTTATGTTATTTAACTAGCTGAGACCCGCGGTTTTACGCGATTTATTTATAAAAATTTAAATATAAAATAAGCTGATCACATGAATGCGCTGTATGGAATGATTGTTTCCCCCTCTTCGGGGTTCGGCCCCTCTCTGTAACGCTCTGTTACCAGCGTGCGGCACCTTAAAGTCGCGGTATGGAATTTTGTAGCCTACATTATTTTTCCTTAATGAACCGGCTGCCTAACCAAAAATAATTCTTCAAATCGGATAAGTATTTCCTGAGATAACCGTGTTCAAACATACAAGCTCTCCAACTTTATTATAGCTAAGGTATAAAGTGAAGTCGTAAAAAAAGAACTACGAATTTCCTAAACCTCCTATCTAAACTAATATTACGAGTATAAAGAGAAAACATTTGATTTTTTGTAAGTTTGTTTGATTGTAATGTATAAACTCAAAAATTACTGAACCAATTTTAAAAATTCTTTCATCTATACATAGCTACATTATCAGCGACTACCATGGGTTGTATTTAATTGAAATACATAACTGAGATCCCTACGAAAATTGCTATGATGTAACTCAAGGTATCAAAAATTTACTAATAAAAGTCATTATTTGGCGTGCGCTGCTTAACTCTTTTTGTTCAGATTAGTCAATCAAAACACGGGTAGAATCGAATCGACATTCGTATCATGATATTAATCCTTATCCTACTAAATAGTTTCATAGTCAAGGTTGATTATGTACATGAAAATCCCTGTTTAATTTATTCGAATTAAAGTAAGAAAAAATGCATGTGTGAGCGAACAGCCCAACGCTCGTCCGCGCTACTCGCGAATAGATTAAGATCTATTGATTGCCTACCTACTCATATTATTTTTTGTAACCTAAAAAACAATTGTAAGTAAAAGTAAGGAATTGTTGTTTTTCTATTTGTGTAATTTAAGTACTAATTTATCTTTCTAATATCTATATACCTGTGCGAAGCCGGGGCGGATCCTTAGTATTAAGATATAATTTAAGTTGCCATGAAGAGTAGCCTTAAATAAAAATGACCAAAATGCAATATAAAAGCCGCGCGTAACACGTCCATCCGCATTGCCCTTTATTCTCTCTAAATTTTCAGAGTTTACACAGGAACTCTAAATACTTTCGGGTTAACGCAAATTACGCGCATAGACGTGAAGTTACGGAGGTCAGCCCTAAGCAATCTACAATCTGTTTTCGGGTTCTGATTAAACGATTAAACTCCGAAGTTCATGATTTATTTTTAAAAGGTCACATCAATTCATAATTTGGTCAGCGTCAGGTCAGGTCAGCACCCCAACTTTAATGCACAAAATTCTTCAGTACCCTAAATAATTTGACCAGCGTTCTGTAAACCAATTTACCGACTAGGGTCCAAAAAATATTCGTAGCACTTGAAATGTAAAGTAGTGACCATTTGTTGCAGTATTTCAAAGATAGCAAAAGAGCTAATAAATGGTAAAAACAAATTTATTGATTTGCCGCTAAATACAATAACAAAATGAATTTCAATACAGTTATAAAAAAAGCGAGGATATCTGAAAAATTATAGCCCACCCAACTTTCATGTACAAAATTCTTCAGCATACCAATTGATTGGAAATAAATTATTATAAAAAGATTACATTAATACAGCTGCGAAAATAATTTAGCGACTAGAGTGAAAAAAACTACTTAACACCTGAAGTCAAAAAAGAATTTTACAATGACAAAATTAGTATTAAAAGAGAAAGCAACATCTCCAGTGAAATAAAAATGTTTATTTTTAAGTAGTTGAATAATTAAATAAAAGTGTTAACAACTATGATAATGACTACATTGACTGACGCTAAATTCAATAGAAGCATTGATAGAATCGTGTTGGAAAACAATTGGTCAGGGCCCATTATTAATTAATCAGCTTCAATAGTTATTGAAACAGGATAAAAGTCTCAAAAGACTGTTGATCTCAAACAGTACTTATATACGAGTATATACTTACTTATACTATCGTAATGGTTGCAATATTTTGTATATTAATGATAAGTATCACATGAAACGTATCGAACATAATTAGTAAGGGCATTAGATCACTCGGTTAGCTATTGAACCTGTTGCTTTTAAACATCAGCTAATTTTTTTTATGTTTATTTATTTATTTATTTATTTATTTATTTAGGTAATCATACAGCGTTGTATATACAGTACTTACAATACATGATATTTAACAAAGTAAGGCCAATAAAGATTACACGATTTACAAAATTATTCTTAAAAAAAAAGTTAACAAAATGCACGCGCACGTATGCATGACTGTGTGTGTGTGTGTTTGTGTGTGCATGTGTGTGTGCGTGTGATTGTGCGTGCAAAGCAGTGTGTGAGTCTTTGTGTGTGCCTATGCCTGAATAGGTTATGCTCTGTTTATTCTTACAATTTCATGTTTCAAAGAGATCTTAGTTAGGTTAAAAATATCCAAATCGGCACAGTATTTGTTATAGTTTTGAACTATGCGACACAGAGTGGAATTTTTCGCATAGTTTGTTTTTGTTCGTGGTACGTGGAACAAAGGCGTATGTCTTGTACGATATTTAGGAACCATTAGCGATAGATTAGACAAGAGATCCGAACAGTCAATATTGCCAGACCATAATCCATGTAATAATATCATATCGTGTTGAAGTCGCCTTAACTCTAAAGTATCTAAGCGGTAGTATTTGCAGGCATCACTGTAAGCAGCAAAGTTCTATGGTCCTTAGATGACAAGAATTTGATAAACAGTTTCTGTATTGATTCGATTCTTTGTTTATATTTGGCATAATTGGGAGACCAAATAGTGTTAGCGTATTCAAGAGTACTCCGTACATATGCAAAGTATAGTGATTTAATGCAATCAATATTTTTGAAGGATGTACAGACGCGCTTGACAAATCCAATTTGCTTGTAGGCTTTGTTCACAATACTTTCCATATGCTCTCTAAATGTTAGTTGGGAGTCCAATATAATGCCAAGGTCTCTAACTGAAGGTACGCTTTTTATTAAGTTATTTGTAAGCATATAATTATAATCTATATAATGTTTCTTGCGCGTGAAGGTTATTTTAAACACATTTCCCACTATTGATGGTTATTCTGTTGTTTTTGTAATAAGTTGCTAGGTTATTTAGATCGTTTTGAATCAAGACACAATCATCATTTGATCTTATTTTAAGATAGATTTTTTTATCATCAGCAAACATTAAGTACTTCGAATGGTGGAGACAGTCGTTTATATCAAATAGATATGCGTTATACAGCAAAGGTCCGAGTATGGACCCTTGAGGGACGCCAGAAGTCACAGAAACGAAATCACTACGAGCACTACCGAGTAAAACTGCTTGCCTTCTGTTACTCATGTAAGAGGTTACCCATCTGTGTAAATCACCATGAATTCCCAAAGTGCAAAGTTTACGCAGCAGGATGGCATGATCAACACGATCAAACGCCTTTTCAAAGTCCGTGTAAATCACGTCAACCTGCTGCTCTTCATCCATGCTCAGATGTATATAATGGACGAGAACTGCTAAATTAGTTACTGTAGATCTTTTGCACATAAAACCATGTTGTTCTTTTGGTATTGATCTGTAAATTGTAGGGCTGATACGTGAAAAAATTAGCTTCTCAAAGATCTTTCCAAAAGTGTTTAATATGGAGATGGGACGGTAGTGTTCAATTCTATTTTTGGATCTACTCTTATGTATAGGTATTACTAAGGCTTCTTTCCATTTACTAGGAAATGTTTTAAAGATATTTAGTGACATATTAAAGATAATTGAAAGAGGCTTAACTAAATGCTTTGCACATTTCTGTATAAATAAGGGAGGTATGCCATCGCTACCTGGCCCTTTATTAACTTTGAGCGTATTTAGTAGGCGAAAAATTTTTTCTATACTGAAGTGTGCATTATTTGTGATGTCATCGGATTCAACATCACGAATATGTGAGTAATCATATGAGGAAGAAGGCTTTTGGAAAACACTTTCAAAAAATTTACTAAATCCAGCACATATATTGTGTTCATTTGTGTATGATTCAGATCCCAAAAATAACGTATTAGGGTACACAGAATTGCTACGACGTAAAGATTTTAAATAGGACCATAGTATTTTGGGATCCTTTTTGAGGAAACTTTCCATTTTATTAATGTAACACTCGTAACACCGCTTCCGTAACTTCTTTTGTCTAGATCGTAGTATGCAAAACTCATCATAGTCACGGGGATTTTTATACTTTTTCCAATTTTTATGCTTTACAAGCTTTTCTCGAATGATATGTTTTAGAGGTTTAGAATACCAGCTAGGGTAGGTAGATAAACGAGACGAATATTTCGGTACAAATTTATCAATTATTACTTGAAGTTGGGCATAAAAATTTTGTACTACGACATCAATTGAGTTGCCAATTAAAACTGATGACCAGTCAACTTCTGAGAGGGTTTTATTTATTTTTATCATAATCAGCTCTGTAGTACTTGAAATTTGTAAGTGGTTTACTTTTTAGACATGGTAACAATAGATCAGATGCGTCTAGCAATAACGAAGGATGATATTTGTCTTCTGATACAAGGCAGATATCCGAACGGGTAATGTCTATGTTGACATTACTAAAAACTAGGTCCAGAACGTTGCTGCTAACGTTACTAACAAGATTATATTGATTTAGCCCTGATAAATTGCATAGATCAATTAACTTTTCCGCGGAATTCTGTAATTCAATTGAACCCCGCTTGAGTATGGTAGGGCCTGAAGAGGACCACGATATATTCGCAAGATTGAAGTCACCTACCACTATAAAATAGTCATCCGTGCATTGGGTCATGATTTTTGTAAGCATATCCATAAAACAATCTAAACGCTTTGGTTGTAAATTGTCAGGGGGTATATATACAACTCCAATATGCAAATTACGCCTATTTTGATAAGTTAAACACTTACCAGGTATTGTTATCCACAGACATTCGAGGTCTTTACATACCCAATCCGTCCGTTCTTCGGCTTGTAAGAATGTAGACGTGCAAATCATGACACCGCCACCATTCTTTTTATGAGAAGAATTTATATTTCTGTCACATCTGAACAAGTCGTATCTATTGTCACACAATTCACCACTATAAATACTATCAGTCAGCCAGGTTTCCGTAATCAATACTATATGAAAATTATTACTTGTTATGCTATCCCGAAATTGCCTTGTTTTAGTTCGCAGTCCACGGACGTTTTGATACAATAAATACATTGGGTTAGGAGACATTTATGAAATTATTTATGTACCACGGTGCTATATTTACCTTATAAATACAAAACTTGTATTTATTAGTACAATAAATAAAAGTTATAATAATAATTTTATGTAACATAAAAAAGAAGAGCGTTTCATTGAAGAATGACTTTGAAATAACCAGGAATTTCATGCGTATACAAAGAAGTAACATATATTTTTTTTTAGTGAGGTATATTGGCATAAATTTAATGTAGTGTAGTTAATTTTGATTTGTGTCATTTTGTGTGAGTGTTTATTCTATTATGTTATATATTATGTTATTTATTCATTTAAAGGCCAAGATTAAAAATCTTATTTCTTTTTCCTGATTTTTAGCAATACCGTAATTACGTTTTACTAGTGGTAGGATTCCTATGCAGGAGTCCTTCTTGGGAGGCACCAACGTAGGGCTAGTTGTTCTGCCGTGAAGCCGCCGTGAATAGTGTACAATCATTGCTATGTTTCGGTCTGAAAGGAACCGAAATTTATTGTAAATATTGGGCATGAATATGATATTATGAATCGCAGAGGACATGTTAACGTATACTACTCTTTCTATCGCAATACCACAAAAAATAGTCATAATTTTACATTTCAGGTGCTAGGTTTCTTTGTGTAACAATGTGCAAAAAAAAATAGACCGCTGTCTAATTTATGAATTGATGTGTTTTAAAAATGATTCATTTCCAATTGGTGTGCTGATGAAGTTTGTACTGAACTGTGCTTTAGTGGCCAATTAATAAACACCTGTGACCATTTATTAGCGTTTGTTTTGTTACTTTTTGATCCTGATAGATTTTTTAGAGCCTAAAAAATATTTTTATTTTAAAAATAATTAATTTCCAATCATTTGGTTTGCTGATTAAGTTTGTTTATCAAAGTTGGGCTGCTAAAGTTTTTCAGATGTCCAGGAAATTTTAAACGTTTTTTTCTTACAGTGTTTTAATGATCAACTAATAAATTCCTTTGACCATTTTTAAGCCCCTTTGGTACCACATAAGAATACCGCTAGAAATATTTATTATTTCACATAATAACAGCACAAACTTCTTGTGCGGCTTCGTCACTAAAATTTTAAAATAATTAAGTTACAATCATTAGGTGTGCTCATAAACTTTTTACATCAAAGTTGGGGTGAACAAATTATTTGATGTTCTTGAATTATTTTAGATATAAATTTCGCGTTATGGCGTGCCAAGAGACTAGTAGAGAATGCCACTAGGCATTAAGTTCGCCCATTATAGTCTTTAGCTTAAGGTGACAATTTACAATTTAACAAATTTATAAATTATTCTGCCTTGAAACAGTAGTGTGCGTTTCGGGCACTGTCTGAAGGGCACTTAGAGCAGGTGTCTCATTAGCCATATAAGACTTAAGAACAGATGTGCCGGGCGCAGTGTGGTACACAGAGATGTTCTGGGTGACACAGCATCTGTTATGGGCAGACGTTGCACTCACCTGATGTGAACGTTTTGCGTGTCTCGTCACTTTATACAATAAAAATAAATAATAAGAGCGATGAGATGACGTAGGTGCATTTTTGAATTTGGAAATGTTTCAACTAGAAAATTGGTCTCTAATGATCCTAAATGAATGCTAAAGCATTTTTGCAACCCGTAATTCCGCCATACATGACTTTCCTTCAGTGGGAATGGGTATGTTGTGTATTTATGTAAATGGCTTAGACAATAGCTCACCCTACAACAATTAATCACCCCTTAGTCGAGACGAGAAGTGAGATGGCCATTTAACGATTTCAGGAAATGTAGGGGCATGCGGTCGAATGGCGCGGGAGCCCTCATCGGCTCCGGTTTCCTGCGCGCTGGACGTGCACGCGAGGTCGACCGCAACGAGGCGGCGCGTCACGGCGCCCGCGCACCTGCGCACTGCACGCCACTCCGCGCTCCCCGCACACCGCGCACACGACATACGACACACGACACCAATTACAATAATTATACACTTAAAAAATTAGTAAAGTTGCAAACATCATATTTTTATGCATCAGAACAAGTTAACCATCACTACTTCAGTGCCGGTTGACTTCATGTGTTTAATATTTTTTTTATAGTTTTCAGACTTTTTTATGCAAGTAAGGGTGACAAGTGAGTACCTAGTACCCCTAAAGATAAGTCCTGACTGTGGCGCACAGACACTTAAATTCATCCATAATGAAGACTCATGAGTGCATTGTGACTTAATAGTATTTATATCTCGTTTCAACTTAGATGCGACGTATCGTTGCCAGTAATTGGGTTTCCGGTTCTCGTCACTGATCATACAAAACAGCAACATTACAGAGCGTGGTGATTCGAGAGAGAGCTAAACTCTGTCGTATGTTGCAGCTGGCCTTGCCGCCGAGGGTTCCAGCGTCACTAAAATGTCAATGGTGCCGGCGCTGGAGATTGAACTTCAGTTGCAAGCGTATTATAAAAATTAAGGTAAGCGCTATACGCTCAGATGTTACGCTTGTTTATTAAAATTCGTAAAATATACACATACAATGAAAGCTAATTTAGTCATTAACATTCGAGATAGAAACGCAACGCCTTGTACTTAAAGAATAAAGCGCATATAAAAATCTTTCAAAATTTGTGCAAGAGCATTCTTGCTATTAACATTATCAGAATTCTCGTTAACCATTCCTACTGGTGTAAGTGCTATTGTAGATGGAAGTAATTAATGCATAAAGGTGTTAAACACACTGTTGGAACGCGGACAGTTTGTTACTTCGTAAAACCTTTCATCTTATCGTAAACAACTATTGCACGGTTATCCACATACACACATCCATACACACTTTTGCAGGTCGGAAATTCATCAAAAAGCATCAGAATTGCATTCGTTTGAATGTTGCGTTGCTTTCACATTGCCCTCATGACAACAATTTACAAAGCGATTACTGTGCATTGTGCGTTCGGGGCAAGTGACGATGTCATCGACAATGGCGATATTAAGTATATTTACAAGTCGTGCCCGCGATTGATTCGCACGGACTTTTGAATTTGTACAACTCTTGAAATATGAAGATAAGACTAAGTTAGTCCCTGGGTTAGATCTGTACTATACTATTTTTTTTAACTTCAGATTAATCGAAATCTGAAGATAAAATAAGTGCATATAATTTGGTAATAATATTAATATGAAAACATTAAATCTAAAATGTAAATAGAAAATTGGAACTCTTAATAAACAAGAGATATTCAACAGTTATAATCAACTCATTTTTTTTTTATTTCTGGTTATAATATAACACTATAGATGCTATTTCTTTTCACTCTTTTTGAATATAACAATTCAGCAAAGTCGGATAATGAAGCAGCACCACGGAGGATTAGGCCCTCACAATAAGGGGGCCGAGGCCGCGCTGGACAATGGGCCCCGCAGCTATACACTCGATGTACGCTGCTAGGACACTACATTTTTGATAGATATTTGTGCCTTCTAACATAAAAGACACACGAAAAAAACATAAAAGACACACAAAAAAACAATAGATCGGGAAAATTATTGTTCCTGCCGTATTTCTTAAAGAGAAGTGATTACACACGATAAAATTGCAAGAATATAGTTATCTTGTAAAATAAATGTGAGCGTCGTTACTTTGCGATACTTACGTCCTTATCCCACTGTAGATGATAGGGTATCTCATTGCCAAAGGGAAAGTCAAGATGACAATTCATGACGGCGAAGCCGCCGACGCTGGCGCGTAGACGCTCGGTCTCGAGCGGCAGCAGCGAGCCGGCCACAACCACGGCCAGCACCGCCCAGGTCGCGCAAGCCACCGCCTGCTGCCACCGCACACCGTACACAACCCGCACCATGCTCCGTCTCCGTGCTGCTGATAGTGTTTAGAACCTCGGCATGAACTATACCCAAGGTTATTGGTGACTGCGTTATGCTGGAAAGTTCGCGCACTCGCGTCACCTCTGAGTTCGCGAAATCGGACTGGCGCTTTGCGGCGCGCGCGCTCGATTGACCGGCGGCTCTAATGGAGTTAGTCCGAGTGAATTAGTGCGAGCGAGCGACGCAGCTGGCGGCCCGCGACCACTGCGCCGGCTGCCCGGAAGCGCTGACGGTCGCGGCGGCTCCTCAAGGCGGCGTGCCCGCTCCCACCGATTTAATAAAAAGCAATTATGCTCGCCAGAGTTTCATACAAGTTCTATTGAGTATGTCTGGATGTGGATGTGTGCCCATATGATGAAACATGTGAGGATATCCCAGTATTGGAAATTTAGAAATCTGACACTATAATGAACAGAACGGTCAGCCGTATTTCCGATTTATCTTTACTACTTTACTTAGCTACGCTAACTGTAACACAGCAACTGCCCGCGTGAAGAATTACATCACCAACATATATGTAGGTATCGGGTAGTGTCGCAGGGCCTCGCCTAGCAGTGACACAATGGATTTAGGTTAACTAGATGTATCAAATGCACAATGAGCGGTAATTGACATAATCCTCGCTATCGCTTGATTTAAGACGGTGACGAACAGAGCTAATGTAATAAGAAACTAACGGATACACAAACTTACAAGTAGTTGCTTACGTTTGTTAAGCTCCGTCGACATATCTGAAAAACTGATTCTTTTTCTTTGCGTCTCTTTTAATAACAATCAGCGACAATGTACTTAGTTATGGAGGACCCGTATTCGAAACGCAGTCGACATTTCTACAATTTTTTTTTTATAGAATAGCGGGCAAACGAGCAGGTGGCTCACGTGATGGTAAGTAATTACCGCCGCCCATGAACACCTACAATACCAGAGGAATAGAAGATCCGTTGCCGGCCAAAGGAATAGGCTCTTTTCTTGAAGGTACAATAATAAACAAACTATTCGTTTTCTGATTTAGATAAATTCCGACGGTCCCCATGTCTATGATGCTGCACCTGATTCTCTCTTCGAACGAATCGTTTAAAATTTCTTATTATACAGGATACAGGAAAGGACACTAAGTGCACAATCTGTATGTTCTGTACGAGGTGCAACTAAATAGTAGCAGTAACAAAGGATTGTGATCACTAGAAATGACCACGATCTCACTGAATACCGTAAAGTTTCAACTACGCTTCTGTGTTTCGTATAGTTAGTAAAGATAACAATTACTGGCTCTGAGTGTATAGACACTCAGAGCCGGTTACTGTGTTACCGGCTTTGTGACTAGTGTGACTACATTGACCAATCCCACACCAATCCCGATCAGTTAGTGTATGCTCCTTTGGCACTCCTACTTATATCGTTTTTACTATTTTCAGAAGTATTGTTAGAGGCGAGTTGTATACTTTTCCAATTATTTGAAATCATTGCGAAAATCATTTGAATGGGCACCCAATCACCTCTATCTACAACATTATGCTTAATTTTTTGAATACAAAAAGATAACGCAGCGAGCAAGGGCCAGACTATACCAAATTATTTTTGCATTAGATAACCTGTTTACTGGGGAAGGTTCTAGGCTATAAAACTTCATGCTACGGCCTTAAGCAGCCGCACGATGACGACCGAACATTACCGAGAAGGGCTGAACGGTGAATGCTCGGGTCAACGAAGTACCATGTGTACGACGTAGACATGTAGTCGGCTTATCAATCGTGTTTTTTAATTTTTTTCGTATACTCCAACATAAGCAGCACTAACACACCTTACCTACAGGCAGCAGCCGCGAAGTGCTTGCACGAGCGGGCAGTGCAAAGCAGTGTCAGCTATCTAATACCACAATGGCCAACTCGCACGCCAAGCATGGCAATTACGCCAAATTCTGGCGGCTGGTCAGAGTCTGATGGCGATGAGGGAAGCATACAACATACACGTGGGGAAAGATGTAAAGTTACGACGAAGCGTGTTGGCGCGGATAGAAAGCAATCAGAACGAGCTTGAAAATCATGAAATTAATATAATAATTCAATATAAATAAATAAAGCTACAATACTTAAACATAATCACAAGCTTAGCGTCAGTTATGCGATATTACATATTAATGAGAAACTGTTCATACCAAAACATAGAATAAAGCTGGTTAAGAAAAACGCCTTTGATTTTGATGGTCTACCAGAGAACCATTTTACTGAATTTCATTTTCTATTCAGAAATCCTTCTTCTGCTAGTTAATCAATCATCAAGCACTTGCACACACACACACGCATACGTACACACATATACCCAAGCGCGCGCATGCACACCCACACACACACACTATATTCGCTAAGGGCCAGGCCTATGTGGCCCTCAGCAGTCAGATTTTTAATTTTTTTTTTATTGGACTAAGTGATGAAACCTGCAAAACGTTCACCTCATGGTAAGTACAACGGTGCAGGTTTGTCTATAACGAATGCTGTGTCACCCAGACAATTTCTGTGTCACCACACTGCGCCTGTCACCCTGAGACATCAGTTCTTAAGTCTCATATGACCAGTGATTACACTAGCTCACAGTGCCATTCAGACCGAAACACAGCAAAGTTTGCACTCAACTGCTTCACGACAGAATAACTGGCCCTGGGGTGGTACCTACCTAGACGGATTCTTTCACCCATTTATATTTTTATTAGAAAGATTAAGGAGTCTTTCAAATCTGATTTATAATCCTATAACTTTTCTTCATTACATATATGTAAACTAAATAAAATGCTTTCTTATAAAATAAAGCCCCAAAATTATTTCATTAAAAAATAGGTTTAAAAACTAAAACCCGACTACTTAAAAGTCGCGCTCTAAATAGTATGTAACAAGAAAATATTCTTGTCTGACAGTCCGCCTCTAAACTTTTCAATATTTATCATCTAATAAGTAAACAACTTACATGTACATTTCAATTAAATACATAGACATAGATTCAGAGGACAACCGTGGACGTCGTCGGACAAGATTATTTTCTTGTTTCTTACTTTTTAGGGCGCGATTTTAGGCAGTAGGATTTAGTTTTTAAACTAATTTTTTTTTCACATCAAACTACACAATAAGCTGACTTGAAGGCGCCCGAGAGAGCCGAACCCCGCCTCGATCGGTTACTTTGATCGGGAGGAAGATTATAAACGTCTACGTTATCACCAATTCGAAATGCGTAGAATCTGGAGAATAAATGGCGCAAGAAACTCCAGCGACGCTTCTAATGACAATTAATGAGGAGCCTGAGGGGCGGTGTCGCAAGTTCTCACATCATGAATTGGCTGGTAGAGAATGCTGAATGAAATGAGAATAGAAAATAAATCCTTTCGTACGCGCTACCATATTGCCAGACCGCTGCAACTGTAGACGTTATGTAAGTGTATTAAGATAATGCCATCAACACTAAATACAAGGTTAGCACAGCCTCTAGGGAATGGGGGTCCTAGGTTTTTTCGGTTTTCTACCGCAGCCTTGAGAGTCTCCTCCCGCCAGCTACCACCCCGAAGTATAATGCTCCACCAACCATTTCAATGATGTCTATAGCCTTTCGATCGAATTTGTCTCACCCACACACAAGTTTCCATTGATCATTCATAAGTGAGAATTTCCTTAGAGTATTATTTAATATTTTTGTTATTCAAAACACTATAGGGCAGACAATCTGCAGTCTCGTCATAAAGAGACCCGACTTGGACAAAGCTAATGAAGTGTGAGGCAAACCCAGGTGCTGGACGCAAACATTATGACTGCCGAATTGTCCAAGCAACCGCCGTAAAGACGCAATGCAGCAGAATGCAACTTGCATCAATACGACTACCGCCGGGCAAACGCCATCACAAGAGCCTCCATACAATCCCAGCAGACATCTACACCCCGAAAAGCTTCCGTCAACCAGAACCATGAGTCGCATCGACTTAGACGCGGCTCACCCTTGTAACCGCCACAAGATACAATACTGCATATATCAGTAAGCATCTATGCGACTATCACACTAATGGCGCCTCCTCACAACGCAACAATATGATTAATATCGACTTCAGTAAATGTTGTTAACTAAAAATACCCCCAAGGGATCATATCAGCAAGTGACATAATATCCATGTATTATAGCGCTGGAGTCGTTAGACATGGGGTATTCTTGAACCATAAGATAACCGACGTGTCATAGAAAAGTTACGCGACTCTATCTTAATCATTTTCAAGTCTCAAGTCTATCATAATAATTTACACAGACTGGTTTAACATCTAAAAAGGTGTTAGACAGGGATGTGTAGCGTCGCCGTGGTTGTTGAACCTATTCATACACAATTGCTTAAAAGATTTGAAAGAGAGTGCGTATGGATTAAGAATGAATTGATCTGACTGTCAAATGCCTCCTTTACGCCGATAATCAGATTATAAAAGCATCATTGGAGGAGGAGTTGCAGTCTTGGTGTCCACACTCATGTAAGTTAGAGAAAGGGATGCTTAGATGGTTTGGACACAATTGCACACAGTTGAATGAAAGAAGATTAACCAAACAAATTTATGAGGCGAGTGTGAATGGGAAAGCTGGTAAGGGTCGACCTAGGCGTACGTATCAAGATCAGATCGGAGAACTTTTGAGGAAGGTCACGTTAATAGTACCCGCATCCGACGAGCGTGTATGTAATGTCGCGCTCGTCCTCCACACAAAAAGTAAAGTAGAAAAAAAAGTAAAGTTTCAGCCTATAAAGGTCCTACTAACGAGCACAGGCCTCCTCTCATTTCTGAGAGGGTTTTGGAGCTAGGAAGAATCCGCCACGCTGCTCCAATGAGGGTTGGCGGACTGCACATGTCTTCGAAAAATATTTTTTATTTCTCAGACGTGCAGGTTTCCTCGCCATGTTTTCCTTCCCCGCCGAGCACGTGGTAAATCAGCACTTAAAATTGCAATTAACAATTTTAGTGGTGCCGGCACCGGGAATCGAACCCAGGTCACTCGCGTACAATAAAATTTAAAGCGAGCGCCTAACCCCTGAGGTACCACTGTTAAAATTCTTGGAGCAATACTTTTTGATTTATTAAAATAGTAAATCTTATATTTATGCAATACAAGAACACGCTCCACTTATAGAAGAAGTATGTACTACGAGGGTGGATTGAAAAGTACTCGGCCTAACACAGATCCATTCAATTCTAAAAATCAAATCTACCCACATTATTTAGTTCAGTTCAGACTAGTTCATTGTGTGAAGTTCGAAACGTGTGCGATAATTAGTTGTGATTTTATAAATTTATTAACAAAGTAATCGGTCATAATTTCCGCGAATGGAGCAAATCGAGCAGCGTGCCGTCATTAAGTACCTCCATAAGAAGGGGCTATCATCAAAAGCCATCCATGATGACATGGTCAGTACATTAGGCGATTGTGCTCTGTCATATTCATCCGTCAAAAAATGATTAGCAGAATTTAAGCGTGGTAGAGAGAGTGTGAAAGATGAACCCCGCTCTGGAAGGCCTTCGACGTCAACTACTGACGAAAATATTAAAAAAGTACTTGATTTAATAATGGGAGACCGCAGATTAAAAATTAGAGAGATAGCCGAGATTATAGGCATCTCTTATGAACGAACTCAAAACATCATTGTCAACGAGTTGGGTTTCCACAAGGTGTCTGCGAGGTGGGTTCCGCGACTGCTTTCAGTTGAACAAAAAAGGACGCGATTGACTATTTCACGCGACTGTTTGGAGTTATTTGAAGCCGATGCAGATGATTTTTTGAATCGTTTTGTTACTATGGGACGAAACATGGGTTCATTACTGTACACCGGAAACAAAACAACAATCAAAACAGTGGAGAAGACCTGGTTCACCACCCCCTAAAAAGGCTAAGTCGATTTTGTCGGCAAATAAGGTGATGGCTTCAGTATTCTGGGACTCGAAAGGTGTGATTATGATTGATTATCTTGAAAGGGGTCAGACTATAAACTCTGATTACTACTGCACCTTACTACGTCGTTTACGAGAGGAAATAAAAGAAAAACGTCGAGGAATGCTCAGAAGAAAAGTCCTGTTTCATCAAGATAACGCCCGTGTTCACACGTCAGTACAGTCAATGGCTGGAATTCACAACTTTGGCTTTGAACTGTTACCGCATCCGCCGTATTCACCTGATCTGGCACCATCAGCCTTCTTTCTGTTCCCTAACCTAAAAAAGCACTTGGGAGGTCAAAGATTTTCGACAAACGACGAGGTCAAAGCAGCTGTAGACGCATATTTTGACTCTAAGGAAGAATCATTTTTTTTAACGGTCTAAATGCTTGGAAGGGGAGGTGGCAAAAGTGTATTGAACTTGATGGTGATTATGTAGAAAAATAAAAATATAACTGATTTAGTATGTGTTTATTTTCTTGGTTAGGCCGAGTACTTTTCAATCCACCCTCGTATTTTCGTTTTTATAAAAACTGTTTATATTGAAATATTTGTAATTAATTTGCACTGTACTTTCGATAATTGGTCTCTTCTGAAACATGTTTTAATAATTTCGAGCAATTTTTAATTAAATATTCGTTAAGAAACGTATTATAATGTCGAAAAATACAATATAATTTTAAATTTATATTCGGTCTCAATTCTTTTAATATAATTTTAAAAATGATTTTTGGATTTTTGGAGTTTTTAGATGTTGAGGGGCCTGGATAGCGCCTCACATTTTGCGGCATATTTTTTGCTTTTCGCGAGTATCTCGAAGAAGTCTGGGTGCAATGACTGGATCACACGAAGCATGGTCTGCTCGTTCTCCATTTTTGCGGTTGCCTAACGACTAATTATACAATGCCTCCGGGGAGGTGACCGCCGGTGGGATGCCGAGGTGTGTGACCTTACTTACCTCCTTTCCGGGTATAGACAGGAAGCATCAAGCCTAGGTGTGTACCCCTAGTGCGTCCAAGTGTAGATCTTATTTTGCACGCTTTTGGGTGTGTTTAAGCTCACGTTTTACACGACACATTGTTGAAGCAATAATTAAAACTACGCGGAGACTTACAACAATCGAGTTGGTCTACGTTGACTAGGGCTCTACCCAAGGCGAACTTATGTAGACCACTTCCATACTGCGTTTCCCAGGAGGGGAACCGCGGGCGAACGGGGCTAGCCCTACGCTTGCTTCGTTAGCACCTTTAGATATCCACTAAGCACAACCACTCGAGAGTGGGTTTATAATATGACGTCTGTAATGCTTTTTTATGAACAACAGAACAAAGCCATCAAAATTATTTTTTCTCTATGAAGTTGCCTCAGTGCAGTTTGACCAATCAGCGTGAGCTTCTTTCCATGTCCGTGGTTTTGGGAAGTAAACGTATGCAAGTTTTTTACTCTTGAACTTTATGTAGAAATTGTAATAACTACATCAACATAAATCTTAACGATAATCTACATAACAATGGCAATATTATTAAAAGCTAGATTAATGATAATAATTTAGAAATAAATTTTACAAAAACAAAAAGAATTGAATTTAGGCCACATCAAAAAACAATTAAATATTAACTTTTGTTACGGTTTTTCCTTATTCCATGTCTATAAAAATAAATAATAAATCACCGATATACATAAACAATGAAAAAAACTACGAAACATTTAACAAAAAGTTAAGAGCGTTTCTAATCATCACCATCATTTCAGCCTTTCACTATTCCATTAGTGAATATGCCTGCCCCATAGAATGCCACAAAAGCTTGGCAGGCGTGTTGGCAACCGCAGTTTATTTATTCTGATGTTTTAAGAAGACGCTGCTTCCCATCTCCAGGATTTCGTTTTCCGTCTGTCGACTTTTACAACACCCACAGGATGAGATGGGATGATAGGTTCTCTTATGCCGCTACCACAAAGCGTTTATAATGAAAAAAAGTAATTATAATATTGCAGAATATTTTGAAAAATGATTCAGATAGATGTCTGCCTCTCACATAAATTAATTGCCATGCCCTACAGGTTACTTGAATTTCATTAATTTATTTTCATGTGAAACAATCTCAAATAAATACTCGTAAGTACTAGCTGCCAAGCCAGATCTGCTTAATTGAGTAGAAAATGTAGCCACATCATCATAAATTCAGCCCATCCTTAGGCACAAACACCAACAGTCCTGAACCACCAGCTTTTTTTTTATAGGAGAGGGGGCAAACGAGCAAGCGGCTCACCTGATGGTAAGTGATCACCGCCGCCCATGAACATTCGCAATACCAGGGGAACTCCGAATGCGTTGCCTGCTTTTTACTGTATAAGTGACGATACAAGAAAAACGTAAGTGTAACGACTGTCCACAACATATGCTGTCATTTAAAACATTTCCTTGTGGTACAGCAACAGTCACCCTGAGACATCAGTTCTTAATATGACATCAACTGATATGACCAGTGATTATACTAGCTCTCTGTGACGTGTGAAGTCTGACGGTTTAAAATTTTCACCCTGAAAACAACCCATTTGTAAAACAACGCCACCAATCCATTAAATGTTTAGCTCCAGAAAAATCTTATTAGCAAATATTCCTTCTGACGTTTATCAACGTAATAGGTAAGTAGGCGAAGAGATTTTTAAAATGCAGACTACTTTTCAGCCGCAGCTTTAAAGCCAAAAAGGAAAATGTGTGTAAAATGAGGATATTTTTATCTTTGTCATTTCCTGGACTGATGTAGACGAAACGAAAAGTACAATTTTGTTGCTGAAGTAATTTTTTGAATTCCTGTACACTATCGCGACCACTTGCTTCATAATAAACTATCAATATTAAATTTCGAAATTAAAATATACACAGAAATTACAAATTCAATAAAAACACTACCGCCATTTTTCGAGTTGGCGCCAAAAGTCGAATCATGATTTATTTATTTATTTATTAATGGAAACAGTCATAAACTATTTTCCAGTGTCAAGTAACATATCCAAGTATACAATCTTAGAGCAGCGATACTTCAAAATTTTGATCGACAGTGAAATGATAGTTTACTTTTACTGAAGATTTTCTGGACTGATCGAGACAAAACGAAAAGCAAAAATTTTGGTTTTGAATTGAATTTTCCAATCACTGTACACTTTCAGGAGCACTTGCTGCATAATAAACTATCAATATCAAACATCAAAACTCCAAATATACACAGAAATTACAAAATTAAAAAAAAAACACTACTGCCACTTTTCGACTTGGCGCCAAAAGTCGTCGAATCATTTTTTTTATTTATGTATTAATGGAATCAGTCAAACTATTTTCCAGTGTTAAGTAACATATCCAAGTACACAATCTTCAAGCAGGCAAGACTTCAAAATTTTGATCGACAGTAAATTGATAGTTGACTTTTACTGAAGATTTGATGGACTGATGGAGACAAAACGAAAAGCACAATTTTGGTCTTGAATTGAATTTTCCAATACACTTTCAGGAGCACTTGCTGCATAATAAACTATCATTATTAAACATCAAAACTCCAAATATACGCAGAAATTACAAAATTAAATAAAAACACTACTGCTATTTTTCAAGTTGGCGCCAAAAGTGATGTCGAATTAAAATCGAAACGGTTTTTTTTTACAATACAATTTTACAATATATATATATATATATATCCAAATGCTACAAAATATATGCTACATCCAAATCTTTCATAAGCATTGACATAATACGTCGATAGCTTCCAGTGTTAATACTATAATGATAAAAAAAAATCATTACAGTATTTTTTATGAGTTGTAAGAGACATTAAACACTATGTATGTAGTTTTGTTTGTTGTTGAGGGATCTGCAAGAAAGGCATTGAAATACATAGTTTTATGTGATATTGTTAGCTTTACTGTTAAACAAACATTTGTAAAATCACATACCTAAATTAAATTAGTATAAAATTTCTTAAAAATACTATAACGTTTTGGAATATTTAGAGAAAGTGGAAATCAATGGGAATTATAAGTTTCTCAGTATTACTATTATCCATAAAATTTAAGTGATGTCCTAGCCCTGCATGACAAGATGCACAAAGTTCTCATAGTTGATGTTACCCTGCGAGTCCTCCTGCCCCTGCAGCAACTGCTCCACCTGCATAGTGAAACACAATCTGTAATATATTGCTTGTTAGCATATAGAAGCAGTCTCTGTGACAATCAATATAGAAACACAGTAACATTGATAGGTGATTTACTCGTGCCTCAGATGTCTGAGATCAACTAAACCTAGCAGTGCTGTTCAAAAATGGGTAGCAATACATACACAGTTTTTGAACAACACTGCCCGCTCTCACAGACTAGCGTGCACTCAATAACTAATACTGCCACCGGGAGCCGCCACCAGATACCTTCCACCATAATAAAGAGTTCAAGTTTTATTGACTCTACGATAATCACTGGCTGTTAGATTAGGGGGGAAACATATGTCATGTTCTTGACTTCAGTGGTGTGTATTGCCAAGTGGTAGTGATTTAGTGGTGGAGGGCATATGGTGGCGGCTCCCGGTGGCGTTATTAGTTTGTTTCTGCACAGTATTGAGAGAGGGTGCGCGATTGAAAGTTTAAGTTGCTACTCTGTAAGCTGAAGCGTTTACCACAGAGACATCGGCTTGTTTAGCCCCAGAAATTTTCTTGAGCACTGGATGTATTGTTGTGCCTAAGATTCGAGCTATGAAGACACTACTTTTTTCACCTAGCCGTATCCACTGTAACACTTTTACAATAAGATTGTTAAAAGGTTCAAAAGCAGTGAAAATTTTATAGCGAGTTAATGAGCTACTTAAACTTTCTAGATAATAAAGCATTTTATCACATGTCACCCTGCCTGGTGGCAGGGTTAAATTATCCATCAAACTAATGAACAGCCACCTGCCATAACCTGTTGCACACAGTGACATACACTGATATTATACAATGTAACAGATTGACATGAGTAAACTTCTTCAAGGTTTCATATGCAATAATCTGGATTTATGATGTAAAATTCAAATACTACCTCGTCATCACTTAATTTCTCCCCAAGGGTGGACAGCAGGTGGCGCAACTCAGCCGAAGATATGAAACCATTTCCATCCTTATCAAAGTGACGCAGGCCCTCAATAAAATCATTGGCAGTATCGCCACTGCGAGCTTTGGAGATAGCCTGTAGGACAAGTCTGGGAATTACCAAGTGTATACATTTATTTTGTTAAAAGAAAATATTAGCAAAATAAATGTAAAATGCACAAAATTCTCTTATCAACAAATTGAGACTATTAGCTACCTGTCAATAATTAACAGAATGGCTTTTCGAATATTCATTATGTCTTATCTGAGTATGTCAAATGTTCTACTTGAACATCAACACTGTATCAGTAGAAATACTGGTTTTATTCACAACTGATTAATCGTTACCCTAAGTTTTCTGGATGAAACAAGTGTAAAATTACTTTAGACTTTTAATTTTAACAAAAACACTGTGATTTTAGGTATTATGAATTGGAAAGTCAGGGCCATGCTTAATGGCTTTGGTAACGAAATGGCTGCATATGTGACAACTATTGCTCCAAATTTACTTAAAATATAATGAAAATTACACTGGAATAATATCTTACTTTATTTGGTTTTTATGATATGGTAAAATTAGCATACAGAATTAAAAAAATATATATTTATACCTGGTAAATAGGCAAGAAGACCTCGAAAGATATTCTTTCATCGGGTTTCAGATGTAAAGTACACTTCTTAACATCTGATTCAGTAGGATTTTGACCAAGAGCTCTTAATGCATCTCCGATTTGCGCGACGTGAATTTTTCCATCGCCACGAGAATCAAACAGCTGGAATGCTTCCTGGAACTCTATAATAAACACCAGCATTACAAATTGTGCACTTAATATTTACAAGATGTGAGATGAAAATGTACCTTCCACAGAAGTAAGCTTAAGCTTGGTTGGTGGTTCGTACATAAACATGATGGAAGAGCGACGCACGGCGAAGCACTGCACAAGACGCGAGGCCGACCAGACCCGATCAGAATTATTTTAAAATACAAACCATATATGGAAACTAGGGCGCTTGCAAAAGCCGACGCTTTCGGTAGTAACGTTGATTGACATGACTCACAGTTATACGACGACGCGGCGCCCTCGGCCGTACGGCCTGTTTTTTTCGATTTTATTATATTTTAAACAGTTCTAATTATTTTAAAACTATGTTAGTCAATTCAGCATTGCACGAAGGTATGCAAGAAAGGTAATTAATTTATCTTGTGTATGACTCACCTGCTAGTTGATCTTCCGAGTAGCCCGCCTAGAACAAAAAAGACTGTTAAATTTTATTAACCAAGAAAAACATTAATATAGGATAGATAAAAAACAGCCTATACCATTATATTGAAAATACTGATTATAACAATTCTATTCTATAACACAAAACAAAAGTAATTTCGCGTCTGGCCCTGAACTGTCAAACACAAAAGACATTTAGACGTCAACGTCACTGAAATGATTTAACCTATACATAAAATTTAAAAATGTGGATACTCTGTGTAATGTACAGCGCATCAGCGAATTTACATCACGTGACGACATGAAATCTACGGCATTTTTAAAACGAAAAAGGAATGAATACAGACTAAGCTCTGTAATAATGTGTTTGATGTAAATATTTGCTAAATTACATGAATTAGTTCAAACTTACATAATTGTTTTACAAATATGGCAACACAAATCATTGTGTGCAAACAAGTATTCGTGTAATTACTTGTAACAAAAAGAATACCGTCACAGTAATACCTATTTGCCATACATAAAAAAATCATTGAAAGATGCATTATAAGTTATTTGACAGACTACTTATTTTACGCATATTTAGCGTTTAGGAATTAAATTTTGTAAAACACTAAAGCCTATAAATGTGCCACTACTGAGATCAAGCCTTCTCACATTTCTGAGACGGTTTAAGAGCCGAGAAGAGTCAGATAAGCTTCTCCAATGTGGGTTGGCGGACTAACGTGTTCTCGAAATATGTTTTACCGGTGAGCACGTCAGCACTTAAAATTTCACAATCAAAAAGAGCGCTTGCAACTCAGTACACGTGACCGAAGTGAAACTTTATATTCATTTGATTAAAATTAAATTAAATGAACAGGAATAATTTAAATTATATTATTACTGTCTTTAAAATATCTGATCGGTATATAAACAATTATTAATTAATCAATAAATATCAATTAAAAACAAAACGAGCCCAGGCAACGTACGTAGTATAGTTATCTCTTTTTCTTTCATTTTGAAACATTACTTAAAGAAATGTGGCACTAAAACTCGATCTTCAAATTTTCACTCGTCGCGGCCAAAGAAGTTTCACTTACAAAAGTTTAAATAATCCAGGTACAGTATTATACCTGTTGTGCTTTTTTTACTTAAATCACAAGTCCAAAATTTTTTCATCTCATATGGTAGCAACCTTAGCATTATAAGCTTATACCGTTTATACAAAGTTTTTACTCTCTAAGAGCCGGCTTGTTGTTGCTAACGACCATAAATAGTGTGTTACTAATGTAATATATTCAATAGGCTTAGAATATTACATTTATCACTCATTACATGTAATATACTAAATATTTGTTAACAATTCGCAATCTTTTGATATTTATCCATAGTCGTAAAAATTCTAATTTTGAAATCTCAGCAACAGCTTGGCAACATATTCACATGTAAGTTTGTAATAACCTGAACCTTTTTAATACTATATATATTACATACTATATATATATATATATATATATATACATTCATTACGAAATAAAATGTATGTATAGACTCAGTTGTTCAGACTCGTATTAAAATTGAAAAATGTGCCCGGCAAAAAGGTAATCTTGAGTTTTTTTTCAAGACCATTTTATTGCCTTTGTCAACAACGTCAAATCTAATTTTCAAGCATGAACAATACGTTAACAAGTTTACTGAAGTAATATGATGAACAAAAATAGCCATAAATTTGGAAATAAATAGTCATAAAAATATATCGATTAAATATAATAAAATTATGCAGCCAATGTACTTTTTTAAAAAAGATTCGTTCAATAGAACTCTGCCGAAAAGTGGAAGGATACAATATACTCTAGTGCGAATTATATGAAAATTTCTATATTTTTTTACCGTAAGAACTATGTACCTCCAAAATTATATTTCTTTTTCAAATACCATTTTTGATTCTTTTTACAATTTACTACTGCTAAATAACAAAGTTCCTGTGACGTACAATAATCTTATAATACATTTTTTTTTATAATGTCATTGCTAACGGAGATTAAACAGCCAGAAACTCCACAGACATCGTTTTTTCTTTATTTTTATCTTAGTCCGAACATTATATTTATGTACAATGACCAGTCTCATAGAAAACCGAAGCACGCTCTATATTATGACAAAAATTATAAACAGATTCAAAAAACATATTTATAAAAATATTGAAAAGTCAAGCAGACCAGTCTCCACATGCAGCACTTGTTCAGAAAGATGATACATTAGATCTATGTAATACCTATATGGCGTTTCTATTTAATATAACACGAGACAGAATTGCAAAGAAAAGACTTTCAGTCGATACGGCTTGGGATTTTCTCAGTTTTCTGAGCATTTTAGCTGTTTTCACGTTGACTTACTCTTCAGTTTCTTCTTACTAACGTAAAACACCGTGCCTTTTGCCAGCCGCCATTTATAATTGAGCACCCGTTTCTTCATGCCATTGGGCTCTCAATATAATATTAATTTTGTTTAAAAGTTATAACTTTGAATACATCTTTTAAAACCATTAAACTTTAATTGTATATCTGATTCGCATTCATTTCTACATTTTAGGGATAATTTACGATAACATATAAAAGTTTTAATACTATTGTTACAAATTGTATGTATCTGGTATTTATATGATAAAAAAACAATATAATTTTTTCTTTGTATTTTTATTATTTGTTGTTATTTTATAATTATGTAACAAAAAATAGCAATCGTGACAATTAACATATTGTTGAGTTTCCTTAAAATATTTATTATAATAGTAATAAAAAAATACTTATTATTTTAAATTAAATTAATCTTATAAATATTTAAAAATACTTTCGGATTTAGTACAAAATTATGAATATATATTACAATTGATCATTTTGTTTCAGAACGTTAGCAGCCATTGATCTTTTCATTCGAAAAAAAAATGCCGATTGAGCTCGAATGGAACGATGGCGCGTTTGGGTTGGTCGCCGATTGGTGAACGAATTGTGAAGTAAGGGAAAAGGAAAATGGCTATATGTTACAGATGTCGATAGAAAGGTTAGTGCTCATTTGTATATTGTTTTATATTTATGAAATATGTTTAAATACTAAGCATTTCGCATGGATCGGCTATTCGGATAATTTCGGAAGAGCGATTACCGTTATCGGGTGAGGTAGTCTACGGGGCGACGACAATGTTCGGCATTGGCTTTGTTCGCCGAACTCCACGTGCCTTCCGCCATTTAGAATCATTTTAGTTACGATTTACGTGATTTACGAAATGCCAAGGTAGTAAATCGGGCAGAGTAAATGAGTACATCTTTAATTTCTTCGATTTTCTTAACAATTTCATTATTCGTATTCCGTAAAATTGTCGACACCGATCCGCAACGGGTGGCTATGGCGGCGTGGTCTTGTGGCGTGAAGAGCTGACTGCATGGATTTTTTGCAGGGGCACCATGGCTGCCGGTGGCGAGTTCGTCGAAGGATGGCTGGTCGCGCAAGTGCTAGGCGAAGGGGCCTACGGAGAGTAAGTGTACCATGATGTTTTTTTATCTACCGGTGTTGTGTCCAGTTGATTCATGACAAAGTGAGCGACATTGTTATTAACAATAAGATCAGTACCGATATTCAAAGCTGTGTCTTAGATTACTGCTTACATCTTGAATGCCAATGAATAGTTAGGCAAATACAAACATATCTTATGATGAAACATATGTTTCTATCATAATAAATCAAAAGATTAGATTTTTTTGTATTATTAGTTAATGTTTTTTATTAAAAATTAATTGTTTTTAAATATTTGTATATTACATTTTAATGTATACTTCTTTGTTATGAGTATTTAAAAGAAATTTAAATAATTTTGATTTGAACAAGTATAACATGGGTAATGAACCATTTGATCGGGCAGTAAAGCGGCCAGTCAATGATTTCTTTCCAAGTCAAGTTGCAGCACCTGTACTATATTATTTTGCTTGAATACTGGTAATATTACTAAATTAGGAATTTAGTATACACTTTTATACATCATTTTGGAGGGTCCGCCTTTCACTTTCTCATGCAGTTTACTTTCTTAGTTTAGTTTAGGTAGTTAAAAATATTCTAATTATGTAATTTATTCTTTAGCTTAGTCTTGATTTTAGATTATAATTATATAATGATCATGTAATATTAATAATAATTGTGTATCTGGTTTATTGTTATGGTAAATCATCATTTATTATGATAAAAAGTATTTTATATACAACGGCATCTACCCATTTCCTTATTTTACCACGGTGGATTAATTAGAATGAACTGCATCTAGTATCAGTGGTCCAGAATGTAGGTTTTGGCAAAGAAAAGTGTGTGCCTGTCTGTTTGCGTGGTGGGGTCAGACGTGGGGGCGGCGCTGGCGGAACTGGCGCTCGGCAAAAACGCGGGCGCGAGCCGCGGCGGCGCGCATCCTTGAAAGTTTATCCACCCCGCGCGGTCACTGCCGCCGCCCGCTAGTTTTTCTGCGCCTCAGTATTTTCGGCGCACACTTTTGCATGACAGCGCAGCACGCCGCCCGCCGCCCGCTGCAACTTCTGTGCTCAATTTTGCGACACGCGAGTCTGCTCGCACACCAGTGTAGTCGCTTTGCTCTAAACCTTTCGCTCTTACTTCTGCAGATATTTAAACGGCACGCAGCAGCAGCTTGCGTCGTCCTTATTTTTCTAGTTTCCAAACTAACGTGAACGATTCTCCGCACTTCTCGCGTAGCATGAGTCGTGCGACGAGATCGAATTATGTTCCAACTTCCGACCCGATTATTAAATTTTGGATTTTTTTTACACTATATACGATATTTGGTAGGTATCTATAGTAAAATATCAGACTACAACTGCTGAGCACAGACCTCCAGCACGGGAGCACAGGCCTCAATTCTGAGATAGTTTTGGAGCCGGCCTAGTCGCTACCGCTGCTCTTTAGCTATCTACATAGAATTTAAATGTAATAATAATAAAATCTTATTTTTTTTTTAAATAATTCTCATCACAATTTTCTTTTGAACAGCTTTTCTTAAAATATAAGTACCCTACTACCTAAAAAAAACGGTGAAGACCTGTAGGCTTAGGTTAGGTAGATTAGGTAGATTGCTGGTCCGTTTCTAAGTCACCTAAATATTGTGGTTCGATTTATAATTGAATTATAATGCCCCATCTCGTTACGTAAACGGTACACTGAGGCAAATGCCACGAAAACCTCGTGATCACTGATACACGGCGGACAACAATTCAATCAGTCACGTAACATCCAAATGATCCCACGGTGACGGGCATTAGCGTCCAAGGTGCGGAGTGTCCGGTGCTGCGAAGGCAGATCTGCTCGCCAAGCGTGCCAATTTTTTTTTATAGCTTAAAGTGATGAAACGAGCAAAACGTTCACCTGATGGTAAGTGCAACCGTCTGCCCATAACAATGCTGTGTCAGACAGATGAGAGACATGGGTTCTTAAGTCTCATATGCCCAGTGATTACGCTAGCTCACAGTGCCCTTCAAACCGAAACACAGTAACACACTACTGTTTCACGGCAGAATAACTGCCCCTGGGATGGTACCTACCTAGACGGATTCCAGCATAGGAATCCTACCACCAGTGAAAAAATGACAACTAATCTTTTCAATCTATTTGGAGTATAATGTCACAAAGCAAATAGCAACATGCAATTAATTGAAATGTCTGTCTGTTGTTATTTGCACTTTAAAGGTGTGAAGCTTTTGTGTGCTAGTGCTACCAGCTTTCATGTTAAACAACATTGTTTATGTCTGTCTGTTTGTGCGTATTTCGAAAAACTAAAGTTAATGTCGTTCACTTACAATATTGTAAAAAAAATCGTGTAATATAAAGACGGATGATATAGTAATTCTCGTTTACCGCATCTTAACTTGCGTGTATTTTGATGTTTGTACATTTTTGGACCATCGACGGGTGTCCCAGGCAAGCATGCCGGTGTAATTAAAATACTATAAAATGACCCACATGCTTTCCTATTACAAAACCTACATATATATTTGTTGTCTCAGTCGCAATGTTTAATATCTGTCAATTATTAATTAAGCAATCAATTTAATAATGTGAAAAGGAAATAGGGTTGGGCAAATTATTTAATAAGTATCAAAACTTTGGGGTAACAAAAGACGGAAATACGGTAGTAAGTAGCATTTGTGAATAAAGAGTAAGCCCAACTGATGTAAATTTATTGATATTAAACATTTTATGTCTCTCGGTATTCTGTTATAGATTATTGGAGCCGTTCAAAAGTGCTGTTCTAGCTGGTGCGCACGCAAGTTTTAGTATTATCTCGTCGATTACGATTCGTTAAGAGGCAATTATACGCTAATTTTTCCAAAAAACTAGCCATATCTCAGTCTGGAATCAAGTATTCCATGTGTAAAAGGATGTGTTGAAAATGTATATAACACTGTAGCATTTTTGTGGACTATCTACACAATAACAGTTTATCCCGGGCGATTTATGGCCACGCCGAAACCTTCAGAATATTGTCGGAAGCTGTCAGGAAATATTATAGTGCCCCAAGTATACGCAACAAACACTCAAGCCTACTTCCGATGAGGTCTGATGTAGGCAGTGTCATTGTGCAGTGTCTGAGAAACAGGTACAAACAGACCCGAAAACCATATGTTTCTCGACCTTTTTGAGTGAACCTTAGGCCACGCGGTCGCTGCACCTACATATTAAATCTTTAATCATATCTATTCTTATACATTTCGATGAGATGTGGTTTATAGCACGTCTCGATATAATGGATATCTCAAGGAGATACATACATACATAAGATCACGACTGTATCCCATAAGGAGTAGTCAGAGATTGGACACTCACTGCAAAAACAGATGACTGCCACAATCCACGTTTCACCAAAACAATATAATGCACTTGGTGTGATAGGTGGTGAACCCATCGCCACCATGCGCTGTTGGGTGCACAGTGCAGTTTAATTCCTTACTCGCCTTTTACGAGATCCATTGGATGAGTCGGAGTGGTAGTATTCTTTTAACGAGCCGCCACCGCACGGCTAAAGGAGATATCGTAATATAATCTCAGTTATACTGAGTCGCATCTTATACAGCGACTCTCCCAAATACTTTATATGTTTAGGTTATGTTGAACTACCTCTAATTTACTGGTGCCTATTGGTATTTCTATTCGGGAGGTTGCCTAGGTAGGTATCGCCTCAGTGCCAGCCACTCGGCAACCCAGTAATGCTTACATTACTGGGTTGCCGAGTAAGCAAGCGCTGTGCTTGCTCGTGAAATAACCGGGCATACGAGGCTTGGCAGTCGATGTGTCAGGGTGACAGGGCAGCGCAGTGCGGTCTCATGAACGTTTCAAACTTTTAGATGACGGTTAATTGCGTTTGCTTTCATTAGGCGTGACACTTGTGAAAGACCTGGTCGTTCCGTCATTTAATTACTTTAGAAACAATTGCAAACTGGCTTTCCTTGAGGGATTTTTTTAATTATGAAAAGGAAAGTAGTTATTTTGCCAAGATCCGCATCCCAAAATTTAACATTTTTGAAGAGTACAAGAGATTTTCGCGTTAAAAAATGCAATCGGTTAAAACATTACCAGTAATATAAAACACTTGTTTCTCATCGCGGCATGAAGCTAACGCAATGAACTTTGCAAATATTCCACAAGTGTGTACATTGCGTTGCGACAGCTCTGACGTCCGTCTAATGATTGTTAAAGCAGTCGTTATTGTTTACGATTCTCTATCTGTGTAGTGCTTATAGCGTGTATAGTTATTGAAAGTGCTGCACTTAGTCGGTTTAACCAAATACTATATATAATAATTTGTGGAAAGATTTGTTGTCATAGTTGCCACGCTTGGCAGGAGGGTTGGTTACAATCCTGGTTTTAATTACGACACCCACGGGATGAAATGGCGTGGTAGATTCTCTTAAGCCACCATCACATGGGATGAGATTTGTTTTATTAAGTACATAATACGTATTAGTGAGGGAGCTGGAAGGCCTTTTGCTGCATGCACTGCACAGTTTCTTCTCGGTCCGCGTGCGTGTCTGCTTCGATATCTCGAAATTAAAGTGGTGATTAGATTTTTGACGCCGTCATCAAATTATACTTTTAAATATATATGCACTCTAAGAAAAATGATTTGAGATTTCATCATTAACAAGATTTTACTATCCTAACGCACTTTCCGTAATATATCTCATATATATTATATTGAATAACTATATATTCAACTAGCTGATGCCCGTCACTTCGTCCGCGTGGATAGGTTTTTTAAATATACCGTGGGAACTATTTGATTTTCCGAGATAAAAAGTATCCTATGTCCGCTCCAGGATGCAATCTATCTCTGTGCCAGGTTTCGTCAAGATCGGTTCAACAGTTGAGCCGTGAAAAGGTAACAAACAGACACAGAGAGAGTTACTTTCTCATTTATAATATTAAAATAGATTGCACATTACCTTGTGAAGTTTTGGTACAGATAAATAAATAAGTTACTATGGGGACTTATTTTATCTTTTGTGGTATATTGACTTCAAAAAACTAGGAAGTTTTCAATTCGGCAGAATTTTTTTGTGTGCATATACCTTCGCCAATTGTGAACCGATTTCGATGATTATTTTTTTTAATTTTCTTTGTTATAAACGAGGTTGGTTTTAATTTTGGTCAAGTTCTGATGATGCGATCCATGAGCAAATCATGAAACTATAATTCTCATAAGCATGCTTGGAGCTGTGGTGTTGAAGTCGGTTTTTGATTAAATTAAGCAGCGAGGTTGTGTGCGCAGGGTGCGGCTGCTGGTGCACGCGCGCTCTGGCGCCTGCGTGGCGCTGAAGACGCTGCGGGGGTCCGGTGCGGGTGGCGGCGAGGGGGCCGCGGGGGGCGGCGAGGGGGCCGCGGAGGGCGCCCGCGAGGCCGCGCTGCACCGCGCGCTGCGCCACCCGCACGTGCTGCGCTGCCTAGGCGAGCGCGTGCACGGCGACAACCACTACCTGTTCCTGGAGTACGCGCAGGGCGGCGAGCTCTTCGACCGCATCGGTCTCTCCTTCCGCTTGCCTCCATCACCTTGCAAATTTACTTCCGACCGGAACGAGTAGACCAGTGAATGGGCGGTTCCGAGTCGTTAGTGAATCCAAGTATTTGTGAAATTGCGTTGTGGATGTCCGTGGTACGATTCGCATCGGTTGCCCGCGTGCAGAGCCGGACGTGGGCATGGGCGCGGCGGCGGCGCGGCGCTACTGGCGGCAGCTGCTGGCCGGCCTGCGCTACCTGCACTCGCGCGGCGTCGCGCACCGCGACATCAAGCCCGAGAACCTGTTGCTGGACTCGCAGGACAACATCAAGATATCCGACTTCGGAATGGCCACCCTCTTCAGGTGAGGTGAGCTCCTTGTTCACACGCCACTCGAATCTCCGTTTGGGCTATTTAGAGCAAGTTTAACTTAAGATTTTACCAAATCACTATCTTATATTGTATAATACGGTCGTAGAATGATAATAAAATGGTCGTATAATACGTTGGGCACTTATTTTAAATCGTTGAATAAAGAATTTTCATTCATAATCTCCCTGTGTGATGGCGTAAACTGTAGATTCTCTATCGTTGCATCTCGTCTCACGGGTAAAAGTTAATAAAGGCAAAAGAATGAAAAAGTCTGCCTCTGAATAATGTCGCAAATCGAAAAAAAGATAGTCTAAATTTTGCCACAGCAGAATAGAATAATTTTTATCCAATATAGATATTACATATTATTTTATATGTACATAATACTCATGGATCGTATTTTTTTTAAACTACACTGGTTCGCAAAAAATACCTCTGCCCTGGCAGCGAGAAACCCAGCGGACAGTTTTTTTCTTTTCAGTCATATAAAATACAATTTGATATACAAAACAAAATCACGAATATAAAGATGTAGAAATAGATTGGTAGCGATCATCTCTCTCCCAGAGGTTATCATCATTCATGTATTTTGAAGTATTTTAATAACCATTCTTAAAAAGACCTTAGAATAGCCGATAGGTGTCCTGCAGAGTAGAAGGTGACCAAGGTATAGTACGGACAGCATTTATTCGTGCAGAATAATACCATATGCAATGCATATGCGAATCTTTTTGTCTCGTACCAGAACCAGAATTTCGGTGACGTGTTTCCCCCACCCGTCACGTCCTGGTTCGTGGCCTCTGCCTTCCCCTTGTATGGGAAATGGGCTTGACTGTATGTATGTATATGTAAAAAGACCTTAAATATACCGGGTCCAGGTTCTGCGATCGGCAATCCTTCATCCAAGCCTGGCCACCATGGCAAACTCCCGACCGCGAGCTTTGAAGCGATGGAAAGTGTCAAAGCTATCTCTTAGCTTTAGGTCCGCGGGGGCGGGGCGGGACGGGACGTTGGCAGTGGCGCTAGAGCGGTGTGTGTGTGTGCGCAGGCACGGGCGCAAGGAGCGGCTGCTGCGGCGCGTGTGCGGCACGCGGCCCTACGCCGCGCCCGAGGTGCTGAACGCGCCGCAGCGCCCCTACCGCGCGCCGCCCGCCGACCTGTGGGCCGCCGCCGTCGTGCTGCTCGCCATGCTGGCCGGCGGTACGTACCGCGCGCACCTCACTCACACACACACACACTACCACACTTACGCACGCACACACGCATGCCTCACTCAGTGTTTTTTTTCACAGTCCACATACAATTGCAATATCAGTGAATGTGCATTTATCATTTAATTCATCGCAACTCTGTTCTTTTTTTTTAATCGACGTTCTTCTGATTGGCTGATTTAACTCGATTTCCAAAAAAAAATTTAAAAACTTATAAATTGGTTGAGATGTGAGAGGCTTGTCTCCGCGCCGGTGTGGCGCCGCCGCCGCGGCCCGTCTCTTTGGTATCCTAGCTGTAGGCGTGCGCCCCGCCTAAAGTTACGGTACCGAAGTTACGGGCCGCGTCGCTCGCTTCGGACACTTTAGTTTGCTGTTGCTCGGTAAGCTTTTGCGTGTTTTTATCATTTTACACACTTTATAATTATTCATTTTTTTTATTTAATGCTATGTTACTATATAAGCATGAATGGTAGTCGTTTACACGGCATTTAACTGAAATCCGTTCGCTGCCGTCTAATTAGTATCTGCCTGTAACATTTGTAATTTTTTACGTATAGCAGTGCGGTAAGGACAATTAATAAACATTAAAAATGTAGTAACGTTATGAAATGTGATTACTTACAAACATTAAATATGAAACTTGTTTGTGCATGTTAGAATTGTGTATTGCAAAAAGACATTACATACGTAAAATGGATCTGTAACGAACCCGCTACTTGCAGAGCTGCCGTGGGAGCGTGCCAGCGAGAGCGACCCGCGCTACGCGGCCTGGTGCAGCGAGACGGGGGGCGAGGCGGGGGCAGCGCGGGGGCGGCGCGTGGCGCAAGGTGCGCGGCTCCGCGCTGTCGCTGCTGCGGCGCGCGCTGTGCCCGGAGGCGGCGCGGCGCGCCACGCTGCCGCAGCTGCTCCACGACGCTTGGACCTGCGACTCGTTGCGCGCCGCCGGTCAGTGCCACATGCTATGCATCATGTACTGCTAAACACAAACCACCGACGGATACAACGGACGTGTTCTCAACCACAAACTTTTAGGTTTCTTAAATCGTTTCTGCATTTAAAGCCGTGTGGTGGCGGCTCGTTAAAAGAATACTACCACTCCATCTCATCCAATGGATCCCGTAAAAGGCGAGTAAGGAATTAAACTGCACTGTGCACCCAACAGCGCATGGTGGCGATGGGCTCACCACCTATCACACCAAGTGCTTATTGCACAATATTGCTTTGGTGAAACGTGGATTGTGGCAGTCATCTGTTTTTGCAGTGAGTGCCCAGTCTCTGACTACCCCTAATGGGATACAGTCGTGATCTTATGTATGTATGTATGTATGTTCTGCATTTAGTAAATATGGGTTCATACGATTTGAAACTGTATCACTTTGCACTTTTCACAATCAGCCACTTTACTATACTACAGACCTGATAAACACAGTGACATATCAAAAATTTGAGAATATATCTAAAATGACATCATACTATCCTTATTGTTCATATACATCGTACTACCCGATCGTCATCAGAAGATCAGTCGGTTGCGGCTGGTCTTTCAAGAGAGGAAGAAGCATTTCGGTCTCCATGCGAGCCCACGGCCGGTTCAGGTACTAGGTGACTCTGAGTGGCGCCGGTCTCAGAGCTGCCTCGTGCCTCAGCACGGCCGCGGCGCCCCGCCCGACGACATCTCGACGACACGGCGGCGACGCGGCGACGACGCGACGAGCGCGCGACTCGGTCCTTTGGCGATTTAGCTCCATGACGTGCAAATGCTCATAAAGCTAGATTACCAAAGCACTGTGTTGATGCAAAACGACTGGACTGATTTATTATTATTTATTTTTGATGACTCAACATATTATAATGAATATTTTGTCTATAATGTGTTGTCGCTATGTTGGTATATATTGCCATAAAATATTTTATTTATTTGGATTATTAGCAAATCTACTGTATAAAATGAGATCGTCACTAAAATAGTTTAATTACATTTACTATTTTTTATAATGCTTGTTGCATAAAAAGTTTGCTTTGGTTGTAATGAAATAAGACGGTTGGTTCCATATAATGATAACAGAAACATTTATTATGAAACGAAAATTGTAAGTTTGTTTTGTATGATGCGACAGAGAGTGTGAAGAGAGAGTGGTGCTCGCAGCCCGCGGCCTGCGACGTCACCGACAGCGGCGCGCCCGCCGAGGCCGACATGCAGGCGCTGCTGAGCTACTCGCAGCCCGCGCAGCCCGACGAGCTGCTGCTGGCCTCGCCGCCCGACCCCGCCGCGCAGGGCACGCAGCACCAGGTGAGCGCCGCCGCCTGCTGCTGCCGAACCGACGCTGGAATCGATTACTATGCAGTTGGGAGGATTCCTATGCAGGAATCCGTCTCGGTAGGCACCACCTCAGGGCCAGTTATTCTGCCGTGAAGCAGTGGTGTGCAAACATTACTGTGTTTCGGTTTGAAGGGCACTGAGTGCTAGCGTAATCACTGGGCATATGGGACTTAGGACTGATGTCTCAGAGTGACGGACGCATTGTGGTGTCACACTGTTCTGGGTGACACAGCATTTGTTATGGGCATACGTTGCACTTACCATCAGGTGAAGGTTTGCTCTTTCCGTCACTTTTATCAAATTAAAAAAAATTATCTTATGACATATTCTTTTTTATTTTTACATTACCATTATATTGACTACAACATCGTACATTACAATATAAAGCTTCGATGTCGATAGTTCATGATCTCAGCTACACTGAAGATTTCGCGACACTTGATTTCATTTGAAACTACCTTCAAGCGTATCGAAATTAGTTCCTTGAAATTAATACTCCCGTAGCAAGACTGTCGTAATCACTGGGCATATAACATTTAAGAACTGACGGGGACGGGCGCAGTGTGGTACCACACAGAAATATTATGGGCGACATAGCCACGGACGGGACAGACGTCGCACTTACCACCAGGCGAACGTTTGGCTCGTCTCGTTCGTTTTCGCAATAAAAATGTGTCGTGCGGCAGGGCGTGCTGCAGCGGCTGGTGCGGCGGCTGACGCGCGTGTGGGTGCGCGGCGGCTGCGGGGAGCGCGCCGCGCTGGCCGCGCTCGCCGCCGAGCTCTCGCGCCGCCGCTACCGCTGCCGCTACCTGCACCCGCGCATGGTCGGTGGACCCTCTACTGCTTTGCTCGCTTTGCACCCAAATACTGTCATCCAGCCACACACACACATACGCAAACCCACAGAAAAAAAGTCGCTCGCATGCACGCACTCGTGCACACACGGCATGCCCCCCCCGAGTTAAAAGCAACTAGCCGGCCACCGGCTACACCGGCCGTGAACTGTGAACCCAGGGTTATTTTTTGTGAGAGCAATATTACTATCTCCATTTCACAATAGTCCAGTAGCAATGTCCTCCTTGATTCAATGCAAAGAAACGCTTTTCATTAGCTCTTACACACTCAACGAACGCTTGCCAAATACACGACCTGCACCGGCAAACGCAACAACACAAGTTAACCAGCTTGTTTTTCATCTTATAAATCAAATCAGTACAATCCAATCAGTTAATGCTTTCACGGTACTCGGGTAACAATCTTAGTATATTTACCCACTCATAACATGGCGATTATAAAAGTACCCGCTATAACGCAATTATTTTAACCTGTGTCATTTTGGGGACATTTCACAATAGTTGAAATGCTTGGTAGGCGGGTTGGCAACCGCAGTTTATTTATTCAAATGTTTCAGGAAGATGCTGCTGCCCATCTCTAGGTGTTCATTTTGCCTCTGTCTACTTTTACGGCACCTACGGCATGAGATGTGGTAGTAGATTCTCTTAAGCCGCCACCACACACCATCATTATAATAATTTAAAAGGTGATGAAGATATTAAGACTATGTTGGTAGAGGGCGCTCCGATGCAACGTCTACACCTCTATACCAAAGTTGCCGTTACAACGTGTCCATGTAATGTAATAAATGATTTAAGACAAAGGAATGCTTGTTTGATACTAATAATTAAAAAATGATGAAGTAATTAAGACTCGACGGTAGAGTATAGTCGGCTCTCACGGCGACATTTACAATGTGCTTGGTAATCGAGCATGGCGGCCAGCCATCCTTATTCTACTACGCTTTCAAACATGAGACTTATTATAACTATTCTCTGTGTGTGCAGCTGGCGGTGGACTGCGGCGGCGAGCTGCGCATGCGCGTGTGGGCGTTGCGCGCGGCGCCGGTGGGGGGCACGCTTGGGGGCGGCGAGGGGGGCGACGCCGAGGGGGAGCCGCGCGTAGTGCTGGAGTTCCGGCGGTCGCGCGGCTGCGGGCTGCAGTTCAAGCGGCTCTTCCTCGAGCTGCGCGCCGCGCTGCAGCCGCTTTCCGCGCCGCCGCCGCCCTACACTGAGCTCGCTGCGCCGCTTGACGAGCCGCTCGCCGAACCACTCGCCGAACACTCGAAGCCACACGAGCCCATGGATGAGACTTGACACCTCGCAGATTACAAATAAAAGCTCGAATGTAAAAATTTCCTTATTAGATTTAAGCGTTTTGTATTTTTATAACTCACTGTTAATTATTACACGTAAAGACGCGTCCGATGTGTTTGAAATGAATTTAATTATCTCAGTGGTATTCTCAACACTAGCCTTAATGTTTCCTCTTTTAAGTTTTACACCTTACAAAAACGTGTTAAAGCATGGGACCAATCAAAATGTTAAATAATTTCAATAAATCAAATAACGTACTTCCAGGTTTTTATTTACCCCGCAATTTCATTTACCCATATTTTTTTTATTCATTTCATTATTTTAGCCTATAATTAGGAACACTTGTTAAAAAAAACAGTTAACTGAGAGTGAACATCGACACCCGCTCATGAAATTTTTCATCAAGTTTAAGGTATGTTACGTTTCTTTGTCTACTGGACATCTTTCTGTAGTCATATTATTTTACTGAGGATTTTTTAATATAATATGTGCTTATACTACCAAAAAATTTACTTTTTTATCAGGGTAGTCATTTTCCTACAAGCCGCTAACTGTTGGGCGCTGTATTTCAAAAATCATATCCCATTTATGCGTTATTTATTTACCTACAGTAATTATAAAATGAACAGAACCGATTTTAATCTAAACCTTGGGCACTATGAGAGTGAAAATTCAATGTTCAACTTGAGTTGCACGAAATCTACAGCGATTTCGTGCAACGTTTATCTTATAATTAATATTTATCGATTAATTAATAATTGTTTATATACTGAGCGGTTATTCATAATTTCAGCCACTGTTGAACATAGGCCTCACCTATAGATTGCCACAAAACACGGTCTTGAGCTGCATCCATCTACTTCCACTCCCTACACTGAGTTTGCCACCTGAGAACCTTTCTTCCCCAATGGTTATCGGTTCTACGAGCTATATGACCGAGCCTATTTTGTTTATTTAGTTCATTAAGACTTTTATTTATCAAGAAAAATACACAGGATACACTTATAACTACAGCTAAACTCTAACGAGTGCACGAAAGAGTAGAAATTACTTACATAAACTATTTTCAATATTATAATATTTAAATGTTGCACGGATAAAACATTAAACAAAAAAACTAAAAATACATTAAAAAAGGGTAGAAACAATTAAACATTAAACCTGAATGTGTAAAAGAGGTTTACATAGAAGACCGGGCCTTCCAGCTCGACTCGCATAATCGCTATCAGTGCCAGCACGAAGTCCTTACGGATAACGATATGAACGAGAGACTTGTGTAATTAAATAAAAAACGTAAATAATCCGTTATATTTTAGCATTCTAACAAATCTTAAGAAACAAATGAATGTTTATTAGCGAATGAATGAGAGATGAAACAATACGTCGCGCGCTTTAATTTTCTCTTATGATTTCTGATCTTTGTTATGAGGATCGATCTCACAAATCGATTCCGAATCGTGTGATCTGAGGTCGATCTCAGATCACACGATTCGGAATCGATTTGTCGAATAGAAATATTTAATATTTAGACAGTAGACGGAAAATCGATCTGTCAAAAATCAATTTTTTAGTATTTCAAACGACTTAGTATAATTTTCTCATTGTATCAAGCCCATGATTTTTAGGAAAACAGAGTTGACACTAAAACATTTAAAGACCAATAATTTTTTTTATCAATTTTCTGGGCTTTCAAGTAATACTAAACGACGAGCGTTGACCCAGCTATGTGGTTAAGAATTAACACATTTCCCACACGGGAATATAATTTCCTCTGAAAAACTATGCTTGAAAAAGTAATGCCCTCTCAAGAAAGTGCTAGTTTCATTAAATTTTTATATATTTCTTGTTGTCCACACAAATCTTTAAACTTAATCGGATCATTGGTTTTGAGATCTGTCACAGGCTATAAAATATTTCTATTACACAACCAATTTACAATTACAAAACAATCGCAATCGGCGCAGAGGAAATGAACGTTACGAATCGTGACATAATAATCGATGAATTTTAACTCTTGATATGAGTTTCAAACTAATTCTTGTTTTGCACTAATAGTTGTCTCATATTTTCAAAAGCGAATGCGGATTTTTTTTTTGAAAATACAAAGTTACAATAATAACAATATTTGTTTATTTTCCCACAACTAGATTGTACATAACATAAGACACAATATAAATGTGCGGGGGACTGGTGTCCAAACTAGGAAAAAACCTGTAATATGGATCACCAGGCCTCCACCCCACGGATCAATACAATCTCTTTATTTGGTAATATTATATACAAAAGGTTTTAATTGTTAGATCGTGTGTGTGTGTCCATGTTTGTATGCGTACGAGTGTGTATTCGTTTGCCCTACGTCAGCGACTTGGGATCAGTTTTGAGATTCGAAGGATTCTAAGAACACAAACCACTACAATGATTTTTATTTGTTTAAAATTATTTGCCTAATTATTGATAGTGACATTAAGTAATTTTTCTGTTTTTTCGTAATCCAGCGTCTCCAACCATTTGGAGACATTTATTTTACAGGATGCTTTTGTTTGTGGGAAGAGATTCAAAAATACAAGATTTAATTATATATCAAAGGATTCAGAATCCATTCGTTGACAATTTTTAAAGTCTGCTGGTTCCAAAACACGTTTGATGTGCATATTTGCTAGCTTTTCGCGCAGCAATAAATATTATTTTATTCACCCAGGTTTTCTTTTTTATTATAAAGACAGCCAAAGCAAGGCCAATTTACCATGTAGCTGGTATGACGTTGGAGTCGGAAGTTGGTCATACGAAGTCCTCAACTAAGCAAGATAGCTTCGTCATGCTTGGGCTTGTTGGATTTGTTTTTGCCAACTATCATAGCCCTAGCAATATTAAAAAGCTTCTGGCTGCTGGCCTGCTGGCATAGGCCCTAACAAATGCTTGTAACCAAAATATGATATTTTTGGTATCTGGACAATATTGAGCCATTCCCGCAGTCGATACCGACGTCGTCGCATTTATCTGCAGACTGTGACAATGACTAAATAATTTTGTGTGACTCTTAATAGGATTTCTATATTCAGGACAGTCTAATAAGCTCTTTACTGAAGTGTCAGTGGACCGGCCATATAGATTATAGAACCGATAACAGTAGGAGAACAAAGATTCTCGAGTGGCAATTTCGTATCCACAAAAGCTGTCTAGGACAACGCCGCGTTAAATGAACCGACACGGTTCTGCAGGAACTCTAGGGATACCTGATACTCGGAACCTAATGTTAAGTAGTAATCTATATCTATATGGGGAGGCCTATGTTCAGCGGTGGACTCGTGACTATAATAATATTGTCTAATCGATATACATTAAAATACTTTGACATTTCACAAGAACTTTATTTTACAAAAAACATTACTTATATTATATATTTTTTCTTTTCTGCAAAACAAAATAGATTCTAACATTAGTCGTATAGGTTCAACAGGCTAGGAGCCTATCGGTGGATGCGCCTATATGTTACTACATGTTAATATTATGGCGATAAATGAAATCTGGGTGTGAAAAGCCGCTCGCCGCGGCCGACAGCCGTCTACGGCGGCCGCGTTGGTGGCATTGGCCAAATGGAGGCCCGCAGCCTCCCTCGGACGACTTAAAATCATTTTGAGATATTCTAAATTGCGCAAGCACGCAGCGAACGCGACAGTCCGAATTTCGAGGTTTTTGTAGGAGTTTATTTATGTTTGGGTCAAACCAAACCTGGCACGCTGGCCCCCGGCCCGTGAGCACAGTATCCGATGAAGCTGTAAAAGCCAAAAAGGCTAACAGCAACAGCAATTACATCACCGAAATTATATGTGACGGCATTGGTTTCTACGCACCCTCGGGACTCGGTGTGCGCGTTTGCCGGCGTTCTTCATCTCCCAACTGAAAATTTGTCTCCTCTTTAAATGACTCATAAGCATTTTGTGCCGTGTGTTTCTAAAGTACTAGTAAAAATTGTTTGTGGACAATTATCTTATTATTTAGAGCTTCAGCGCAATCAATGTTTCGTAAAGATCATAGCATTACAACAGCAGTTTTAGATGTTGTTGCTAACATACTAACAGTGAAGGAAAGAAAATTAAATTGCTAAGTTTCGCTTACAAAATTTAAAACTGTGTGTATTACCTTATTTTGAATAGCGACGTCCGCCCTCCCCCATTGCGTTTCATGCTCCCACAATTCAATGGTTTCATAAATATTCAAGAGGTACATCACAATATGTTTGTATGACTAAACATGGTGGGAAAACACATGTTTTCGATCTATGTTTAGCTTCTCGCGGTGTTCCACAGGGATCTATCCTGGGTCCCATATTATTTATTCTGTACAGCGCAGAATTCATTGACCGCAAAAATGATATAAGTACCACTTATACGCTGATGGCTAGCAAAATTATATTTTTTTTTCTCCTCAAGATTGTATATCAGCAATGATTAAGTTATATATATATATATATATATATATATATATAAGATCTTATGCGTATTTTATTGTAGTCCAAGATAATTTATATGGTTCTGAATCCACAAACATCAATTATTTTAATTTTGACATTTTTTACATATTTATTTATTTATTTATTCTGTATTGAACCATTAAAAAGGAACAAAAGGCGGACTTAATGCTAAAAGCATTATCTGCCAGTCAACCTTAGGGCAGTGAGTAAACAGCGATTGCGGTTATTAAAATAAGTATAATATTATTATCTAAATAAACGAATATACACATACATATACATAGATAAACATACCTAAATACTATATGACAATATACGAATAGATACTACTAATACAATATAAATAATACATATTATTCTAAACAAGGATACTATATACTAATGATGATGATGATGATCATTGTTAGGATAAGATTTATAAATTAAGAAATATGAGCAAAGAGTTTCTTTTTGAATGCGTATTTGCTGGAGGGTTGTCTTAGATTTTCAGGCAGCGCATTCCATAGTCGGGCGGCTTGGACAGCGAACGATGATGAAGAGAAACCAGAGTGGTGAAGTGGAATAGACAGAGTAAAAGTCTCTGAAGAACGAAGCTGTCGGCTGTGAGTGTCGCACAATAACTGAAATTTGCGTTTAAGATAATCAGGGTAGTCGTTATCAAATAAAACAGAGAAAACTGTAGAAAGTATCCTGAAATGTCTTCGTTGACGAATAGGAAGCCAATTGAGCTGCTATCATTATTTGACATAAATTTGACATATAGATAGATAGATAGATAAATCGTTTATTTGGTCACTACAACACAGATACAATTTACACATACAAATAAACAATAAAAAATATCAAGAAAAAAATAGGTGATTTTAAAGAAACAAAGACATCTTAGATAGCGTGTGCTGCAGTGACACAAAAAGCCCATAGCTCAGTGCATCTTTGCTCAATGAACAAGCACTGATTTTCAGCTATAACCCAGAGGGTAAAAAAAATATGATGCATGTTTAAAGTGTATATTGGTGATGGTGTTTTGTTAATATAAAAACGCAGTGTATATAACAAGCGATATATTTAGATATAAGGATCATGAGCATAGTTTAATACTTACAGGAAAAATGCTACGAAAGAATCTGCAATTATAAATAAATTATTAAATATAATAGATATAGTGTAAATTTAAATAAGTGATATAGTAAATGGTAAGTAATATGTACTTGTAAAACGCGAGTAATGTGTAATGCATATTCCCTCCCAACACCGCCACCTACGAAGAGAAATGCTTAGGAATAACTAGCTTTTGTTTATCGAGCAAATAACATTTAAAATACTTTTGAAAAGTATATATTGTGTTTATGTTTCTTAGTGGGGGTGGTATTTGTTCCAGCATTTCGTCGCTTGGTAGCGGAAACTGCCCTAAAAATCCACGGTTTTGTGTGAGTGATATGCGAGTTGTGAACGGATGTATCTGGTACTGTATCTACTATCAAACTGAGAGAATTTAAGTTTGGAGTATAAATAATCGGGTTTCTTAAACTTGATGACACCGAACAGCAAGCTTCCAAGATGTAATTGTCTACGTGATTCCATGTTCAACATAGAGGCTTTGTTTAAATGTGGTGAAATGTGACTGCGTGAGGGAATGTCATAGTAAAACCTATAACAAGCATTCTGAACATATATTGCATATTTAACCCCATAGTTAAAGTTAACAATGAACCCACAGAGAAAGTTTCTGAGGCAGTAGGTGTAATATTTGATTGTAGCTAGCGATTTGCGAATCATGTATTTGAGGGAGGAAGCTTCGACAGTACCTCAGTGTAGACATAAGGATTAAATTGAGTGAAACGTTAGTACTGTTAGTTAGTAAGTTAAACTATGCAGAAGCTTATGGACCACGTTTGTTAAGAAGAACAGAGACAGACGAAGAAAAGACAACGCTAACCTCCTTAAGATGATTGCCAGGAGAAAATTACATTTTGAAACCCCATTTTAAAAATCATAGCAAAAAAAGAAGACCGGAATATTTGATCCAGAAGTTGAAATGGGTCCGAGGCCAAAATAAATATAACACAACAGCTTACGTCCGTTCAAGTATAACGACACGACATCGTACTGCTGCGTTTCGTGGTAGCTTCAAATTTGCAGCAACACGTTGTTGGAATGACTTGCCACCATCAATTCGTTTCTTGACTACAAATGGTTTTAAAAATAAATTCAAATTGCATTGTATGGTTTAACAAGCGTAAAATACATAAAAATATTATATAGTTATAATAGTTACATTAACTGTGGTGTTGGTAATATTCTCTTTATACAAACAGTGTTTAAACCAGGATTATTTCTGTTTTGTTTGTTAAAAATTATACATTGCTCTCACATACACACTATTTGGTATCACATACACAACTTTTGTACTACTTGAGTTTTAAATTTAGATGCTTCTTAAAAAAAATGTGTGAATCATATATAGGCTTGTTTCTTTCTGTAAATAATGGTAGTAAGATACATATGCAGGAATCTGTATCGGTAGATACCACCGCAGGGCCATTTATTCTGCCGTGAAGCAATAGTGTACAATAATTATTGTGTGGTGCGATTTCAGCGTTCTTGTTCAGGTAGTGATTATATAATAATTATTTTACATGTAGCTATTTATTTATTTATTTATTTATTCTTCATTGATTATACCTTAAGCTAAAGGCTACAATGGGCGGACTTAATGCCTTGTGGCATTCTCTACCAGTCAACCCTGGTTGATGGTGAAAAAATAAAAAATGGCAGGTGCTATCTATTTAAAAGAAAGATTATATTTCAAAGTAACCTATGATAATAAATAATTATAATTAATAAAAAATAAAAATAAAATATAAAGTGAAACATGCCAAAGTAACGAATATATATTTACATATCAAATCTGTCAAATGTGATCCTTCTCAAGATAATATTCCCGTACTATTCTTTTAAAAATGTTCTTATTGGGATCTTTTTTGATATCATCGGGGAGGGCGTTCCAGAGCAGTATAGACTGCACAACAAAAGAGGAGCTAAAGAATGCAGAAGTATGTTGCGGGATCGAGATCTTAAAATTGTTTAAGGAACGATGTACTCGATCACGAGTAGAATAAAAAGGGGTAAAGTTATTTTTCAAATATGAAGAAGATTTAGGATCAGTTAAGATAAGCTATGTGCTTATTGTCGTTTTTTCTTTGGAGTTTTACGCAGTACCCATTTCTTTTTGGTATTTTCTGGCAAAGTTGAAATGTAAGAGGTCATAACCATTAATTGTCAGGAATTAATTAGAAAGTAACTGAACCAATGTCATTGTTGGACTGACTTATAATATGCTGTTTTCTGTATTTTGTGTTTGTAAACACTCAATAACCTCCCTCCATCCTACCAAATCAAGTTGCTAAATCACATAGATGTGGTGTAGGTAATTTGCTCAGTGAATCAGTGAGTGAGTGTTACAAATTCCCAAGAAATCTGGTAGATTTTAGGTAATGCGAGGTTCTGCTTTTCATATATTTAGATTGAATGGAGTTCCAAGTCGGTTACAAGGAGATTGCAGTGCTTCTTCTACTATAATATTCACAATGTGATGTGCTTTTCTGCTCCGAAGTTGGCTCTAAAACTGAGTGATATGGTAGAAATGGTATAATAAAAAACGTTTTCTATTAAATTAATTTATTACAAAATGTCTATTATTCGACGGCAGAATCTTGACTAGGCCCTTAAAGTCTAATGCCATTCACGTTGCCTTGGTACAAAATGTAGGAGGGAGTAAGCAGTTGTTGCTCGCGCACAAATATTAATTTTAAATATAATTAGACAGAATTCAGTTCGCTATAACATTAGTTACGTAGATAGGTAACACTTGACGGATTTTAATATTAGTGACACTTTGTTGACAATTAAGTAGGCTTTACCATACTGCGTGCAGTGTGCTGGTGTGGTGGTGTGCTGGTGTGCCACTCACCACCGCACGCTTCGCGCCAAGTCGCCGGTACAAACATTTTGGATCGGTTCTACAATATAGTTACAATAATGTTACGACCAACTGATGGTAGTCAGGACACTTCAGCACGTATGTATGAGTACGTATCCGGCGCTGCTGCCAGAGGAGCAGACTTACATCGAGCTGCGGCGTCACAACATTTGTACATCACTTAACTAACTAGTATACTGCAAATCATTACACTCCACGAATAATACGGCAGATAGTTTTATTTTCAATTCTGCAGAAGTTTCGGGCACGTTTGTTAGTTCAAACACTTCGTCGTATAGAGTAAATATTACCTAAGGTCGGCGCTGCGCACGGCGCCTACATTACATTTACATTATAACAAATGAAATCTTAAGTTATATAAAGAAACCGCAGCTGATTTTAAATCTTGAATCAATTTTATATCATTCAAATGTGTCGCCGTATGCCAAACCAAATTTTTTTTCCTATTGATTGAAGATGCATTAATATTGTTTATTCCATGGGTATCTTATACCATATTTACTTGGTTCTATGATGTAATTATAATTTTAAAGAGTGAGTCTCGGGCATTTCGCGACACACGCTGTGTTCAGCGTAGCGACGGCCTGCAGCGCGAGACCTTACGTCATTGTTATCTAGTATCTACATACAGGTATACTTATGAACTAGTCGTCGGCGCCGAAGGTGCAGCGCGGTGCGGTGCGCGCGGCGCAGCGGCGGCCGGGCGCAGGCGCAGACTGCGCGGCGACACTTGCGGACACACGGTCGCGGCGGCGCAGGCGCAGGCGCAGGCAGCGCGGCGACACTTGCGGACACACGGTCGCGGCGGCGCAGGCGCAGGCGCAGGCAGCGCGGCGACACTTGCGGACACACGGTCGCGGCGGCGCAGGCGCAGGCGCAGGCAGCGCGGCGACATTTGCGGACACACGGTCGCGGCGGCGCCGAGCAGGGCAGCGCCCGGCACTATGTCGCGACACACAGACTATTGGCTACGAACGTGTTACCGCTTGTTATTTAACTAAACAAAGTCCCGCAGGCGGCGCCGCGAGCGTCCGCGAGGCGCGCGTGCCTGCGTGCGCGCTGACATTCGGTTGCGTTCTTTTCGTAACCTACAAAGTTTTCGCCTTTTCTAACAAATCGTTGATAAATTTCTGAAAACAACACAAAATATTCATATTAATGATAATATATTTATTGTTTTTATATGTATTTAAGCGCTATCACGCGGTTAAACTGTGGCTAATACGCGGCGGTGAAAACTTCCGTTTTTTGGCTTCATGGCTAGAAAGTCTACAACAAGTCTGCTATCATTGAATTACAAGTGAAGAAACCGTATGATGGATTAGGTTTCAGAACCTCTCTTAATGAGAGAGCTCTGCAATGGAACTTATAGTTGTTTAACAATTTGTGTGTGTTAGCGGCTTAAGAGAATCTACCACCCCATCTCATCCCGTGGGTGTCGTAAAAGTCGACAGAGGGAAAATTAAAACCAGAAGATGGGCAACAGCATCTTCCTGGAACATCAGAATATAAACTGCGGTTGCCAACCCGCCTGCTAAGCGTGGCAACTATGGCAAAATTCCCCCCAAAAATAGAGCTACAAACCTTTGTAGCAATGTATGGGGGAGGCCTATGTTCAGCAGTGGACTAGTGATAGGCTGAAATGATGATGATGATGAATTTGTTATACGTAGGTACATTCACTCACACAGCGTTAGTTTGAATAGTAACGAACACTCACATGTACATCCTTCTGTGGCTTCTTGGCGTCTACTAGGAGCGTCTGCAATAGAACAAAGGACGAGTTAGCATAACTATAAAAATTTGATGCGCAAACTAAATTTCAATCCTTTAAGAATTTAATACTATGTACGAAGCTCGGGGCCTATTGATGGTTGCAGTAATAGGCCTTTAATAAATTTTCTTAAATTTATTCGAATACCAATGCCTGCGACTCACGTTATATGTATTTTACTTAGAAATTAAATAGTAATAATAAAAATGAAAAGTTTATTCACACACAAAAAATTACATAAAAACACGTCTTTTAACAATTACATTAGTAGTACAAAATTCGTAAAATGTGCAAACTTTGGTCTCTGACTCCTGTGCAAGGATAGCCGTGTTACACGAGTCGGTGCTCTTCATTTTTTTACCTCTAACTTACCTTAACTTTACTTTAATTTACGATACATTTTTACTCTTTCTTACAAAATAACATGCAATTGTATGTGTGCGTCCGCGTGTGTGTGCGTCCGCGCGCGCGAGCGCGTTTGCGTGTGTGTGTGTGCGCGCGCGTGTGTGTGTGTGTGTGTGTGTGCACGTGCACGCGCGGGCGTGTCCCACTTTAAACCTTCCATCAAATGTTCTGTCTTCATAGTTAAGTTTAAGCATGTAGTCATCTGTAGATTTCTTTAAATGATATGTGTTATATGTACTTTTAATTAATGTGTAGTAATTATTGAGCACCTTTGGCGGTTCTAATGTTCTACTGTATGGCACATACATGTGACACGGCCAAGTGAGGTTGTTTTGCTATCATATTTTAATGTATGTCCGTAACGAATCGAAGTAGACGGTAGTTCATAATAAACAAAAAATCATCAAAAATCCGTAATGTTACATAATTGGTTGTGGATGAAACGTAAGAGAAACAAATGTTCAGAAGGTGCCGTTCCACTCCGCCGGACACTTCGGTTTGCAATATACTTATATAAAGTGTAACTATAGGCCATATGAGACTTAAGAACCGATGTGTCATGGTGACGCGCAGTGTACGGCGCTACACAGAACTTCTCAATGTAATGTCCTGCGTGACTCTGCAAGCTTTGTCACTTACGACCTGCTTTTTTCGTCACTTCAATAAAAACATAATTAGTGCTCTTCGAATTACTAGTAAGTATAGTCTTGGATACTTACTAGTAATTTGGTGATTATGATTATACATTTCTAACAGGTTTTGTTGTTGTATTGTTTATTAATATAACTTTATGATATTTTATTTATACTTTTTATTGCACATATTGAAGAAAAATACAATATTATGGTAACTAAATTTGTACAAACGGTGGCCTTATCGCTAAACAGCGATCTCTTCCAGGCAAACCTTCGATAAAGGAGATTTAATTAAAAATAGAAAAAGGAAGGAAGTGTGCACACAAGATATTAAGTAAATAGAAGAATCGCCATCTTCTAACATTTAAAAAATATTTGGTAGACAGGGGCTAGTTTTATTCAGGGCGCGCGACGCTTATTGATTGGTTTATAAATGTTATCTACCGTTGAATACATTAGTGGTTCGTATTTCGTGTGTAAGTGGTTAACTTTCCGAAGAACACAGACAGAAGCCATTTTATGAAGGACGTTAGTTTGCTAATACATTAAACAATTGTGCGGAGTTTTTGATCACCATCCATCATGTTACGCCTGTCAAAATTATAAAACACCGGGAAACCGTTGTACGTAAGGGGTTGCTCAGATTATGTATAAGACGAGGTCTGTTCCACCAGACGTTCAACTGCAAAGAAGCGCCAATGTGTTGCAATGTAAAATTTTATTTTTATGAAAAAAAATCCAATATATTTGTTAAACAATGACTTTTCAAGAAGGGTTATTATAATATTATGGATTGTATATGGTACGTATAAGTGTTATATTTGTTAATTAGCAAAGGAAATGTTTTTAAAGCAAGGTATTAACTTATCAATTGCAAGGAATGCCATTGCGCGATAAAATATCTCGATGATAATGCTTCAATGAAGTATATAATTAATTTGTATAAATTTCAGTTGTGTAATTATATATATTTTTTTATTGGATAAAGTGACGAAACGAGCAAAACGTTCACCTGATGGGAAGTGCAACGTCTGCCCATAGCAAATTCTGTCTCTACCAAAACATTTCTGTGTGACACCCTACTGCACTCGTCACCCTGAGACATCAGTCTTAAGACTCATATGTCCAGTGATTACACTAGCTCTCAGTCCCCTTCAAGCCGAAACAGTAATGTTTGAACACTACTGCTTCTTTATTTTATTTTTATTTAATAAAAGTGACGGAACGAGCAAAACGTCACCTGATGGTAAGTGCAACGTCTGCCCATAATAAACGCTGTGTCACCCAAATACAAGCAACGACAAAATCAGCTAGCCAAAAGGATACAAGATTCAATGTGCTAGGTTACTTCAGCGAAAAACATTCTATATTACTATTGTGCTAGGATATGCGCGTGAGTTCGAAGGTGTTATAGGCAGAGCAGTACCGTGAGGTGCCGCCGGCGCAGGTCGTCGCTGTCCATGTCCAGCAGCTCGTCGATGTCCACCTCCACCTCCTGCGAGCTGCTCGCGCCGCCGCCGCTGCTCTCCTGCAACATACCGCCACAAATTATTGTTACCTATTAAGTCACTCTCATACATTTTGCGCCTCGATAACCGCGACTTGTACCGTCTTGCGATGTTCTCAGCTTCAACATTTTTAAATCTTAAGAATCCGTACAATTAGGAACTACCGTAGTTTTTTATTTGGACAAAGGGACGAAAGGAACACAACGTTCTCCTGATGGTAAGTGCAACGTTAGCCCATAACAAATGCTGTGTCACCCAGAACATTTCTGTGTAACACCGTTATGTTTGCACACTACTGATTCGCAGCAGAATAACTGGACCTGAGATGGTACCTACCTAGACAGATTACTGCATAGGAATCCTGCCACCAGTAAAGTAGTGTCAGTTATTATGCAGCCAAGCAGTGTGTAAATTCCTCTGTGTGTCAGTTTGAATGGCACTGATAGCTAGTGTAACTACTGGGCATATGAGACAGAAGAACCGATGTCTCAGGGTAACATACGGAGTGCGATGAGACCGTATCTGCTATGGGCAGCATTTGTGATTAGGGGAACGATTTGCTCGTCTTTTCACTTAATTCCTTTAAAATAAATTTAACCTCGTTGCTAAATGTGTTAACTCATATCGTTTTACTTTGTAATTGCCTGTCAAGTTAAATAATGGAAACGTATGGTGGTCTCATTTCAGACGGCGTTCTTAGTACTGTACCATACGTATCCCAGACAAATACTGTTTTATAATTTTCTTTGTAAAAATGCAGAATAGTTATTATTCTTCGTTTCTTATTTTATTGTTTGTTTGTAAAAAAATCATGACATTCTATTGAGATATATTTTCTATATAAATTGTCCATAACGCGAAATTCAAGGCGCAAATCATTAATCATAATTCTATTCTATCATAATAGACGCACCTACTGAACATCAATCAATCAATATTGGAAATCAAAGTTGTGTTTCGAATCATCTACCACCCCATCTCCTGGATCTCGTAAAACTTGACTGAAGGCAATGCTTGAAAAATCGCACACCCTTCGAAACATGGCAGAATATGCCAGAGCGGACCATCTCGAAAAATACCAGACCGGGAACGAGTAGCAGCGTCAAAGGTGCGAGGGGTCTGGTACCGCGATTGCCAACGATGAGAGGCCTACGTGGCAATTTCATATTAATTCTATTCATTGCAGTGGACTATTTAGTTGATGGATAGCTGTGCACACGTTTATATTGAAGGTGTAAGAGGCAGTGCGGAGGTTAGCAAGTTCAGGATAATCTGGAAACTGAAGAACATGCCCTAGCTGATGGCTACTCACAGGCGTGTCGTACAGTTTCTGCAGCTCGTCGTAGAGCCACATCTCGACGGCGAGCCGCTTGCGGATCAGCGCCATCTGGTGGCTGCCGTATTTCGCCGTCAGGAACTTTTCCCGCCGCTCCTTCACCTGTCGGGCACACGTACCTGATTTATTCACTATTTGAGAATAAAAATAAATAGATATACTTAATAGAGAAATTTTGGGATCTAGATTAAAATCACCGGGACACGAACCATAATGACAGTACTAATAAGACAATTTTTTTTCAAAGATATCTCTGTTTGTTAATCTCATGCTATTATTATGGACGCAAATGAAACATTTAATTATTTAGCATTACGATAGTCGGCAGCAACCTCAGTTAATTTAATAGTGCTGCATGGGATGTGCTTAGCAGACAGACATGTACCCCCACCTCCTGGTCTTACCGTATCAAATTCTTCAGCTATAGGCTGATGGGTGCAGTGTAGTAATCAGCTTTTTTTAGTTGTAGCAACGTGTTGCTCTGTATTTGTCTATCTCAAATAGGTCCTTTGTCCGACGGTGGGTGAACTGCCACCAACAAGTGAAAAGGCAGAAGAGGAACTCACCTCCCCCTTGTCGCTGAAGTTGACGTGCAGGCCGGCCTTGGCGGGCGAGCGCTCTGTGGGGGAGAGAGCGGCGTGCGGTGCGTGCGCGGGGGGCGCGGGGGGAGCGCGCGCGCCGAACGCGCCCGCCGCCGCCACGCCGCACTCCATGGCGCCGCCGCCGCGGCTCTGCGCACAACAACCACACAAGGCTTAGTAAACTGATGCCCCACGATATCCATAGCCTCGGTGGCCGAGGCATCTCATGTCTCAACCATCATGGGAACGCAGATCTAATAAAATAAATTGGCCGTAGCCGAGTCAATGTCCAACTCGAGAAGCTTAATGAACTTAATCGTGTGCACGACTGCAATCACGACGACGATGGTTCATCTAGTCTCCATTAGATATTGTCTTACAACAAATACGCAGATACACAAAACTACAAAGGCACATTGCGCCCGTCCCCCTGAGACATCAGTGGTTAAGTCTCATATGCCCAGCAATTACACCAGCTCTCAGTGCCCTTCAGACCGAAATACAGTAATGTTTGCACACTACTGTTTCACGGCAGAATAACTGGCCCTGCGGTACCTACCTAGACGGATTCCTGCATAGGAATCTTACCACCGGTATGTACTGGTAATGTATTATATCTATACATAGAATACAACTATTGGCATTCTGGCATTCAAATCTCAATCACAGATATTATATACCTTCTTTAAACCTGTAAAATCATCAGAAAAGCTTTTGCTACATTAAGAGCAACATTAAATGTAAAATTCTCCGCCGCGAGACATTGCGACGCTACTGTATCAATAGACACACACGCAGATTATTATGTAAACTTCTAAGATAACGAACATTCTTTTATTACATGCCGTCAGCTTTAGCGCATTGTGTGAAATCACAAGCACCAGCGATTCCGCAGCTCGTGTGCCGACTATCTCAATACATCCAAGGCCGACGCTTCTTGCACACTAATGTAGCACACAATTAAGTTCATCTTCTTTGTTGTTTTATCATTTTCGTATGCAAACGGAGGAGAATGTAACTTCACAGTCTGAAGATTTTGAATAAATATTCAAATACAATTTCAGGACAGGTAAGACAGGTTAGACTGTTAACGAAATTATCAAATCAAAAACGAACAGCGAATAATCAGGAAACAGTAAGAAAGGAAATCGTTGGCAGATGTAGTGCCAAGAAAAGGCCCCCGTCAGATCAGATTGTAGGAGGACGTCTAGTACCAGTAATCTTTATGTATAGTGAGCATCTGAGAAACTTTGAAAACACGATGTACAACGTACGACGTATTTCTTAAGATTCTCATTCTCATGATCTATCACACAGTACGAGCACATAAGTAAATATTATTACTTTGCGCGCTCTGAAGAAGATTGGCTGCTCACGAACACGTACACGTGTCCGATAAGATTGGGCGCGCTACCTACGTAATTAGGAGCGAATATGTTTATTGCATTTATATATTTAAACGCGGGACATTTTCCTATTGCTAAGAATTAACCCCAAGAGATTTCTAACTCTACTGGTTTTGAATGTAAAGTTGTTCCGTGAACAAGTATTCGTATCGTTGTATTTCATACAAACATTTTGGAGGAGGGCTTGGAAAGGCCAGGCGGAACTCGAGCCGACACAATACATATACCCAAAAGCGGTGAGTCAACGCCAGCGGCCGATGCCTACACCTCTAAACAGATCAACTCGTTTTTGTCTCAACGTTTTTTAAAACTAGTTCGTGCGTCATTGGCGACATGCATCATCTTCTGGGAACCGTTCACACTAATAATATAAGTTTGTACAAAATATTGTGGGAATATTTATATTAACTTTCGTCTAACAGCACGACGTCAATGTTCTAAAACCTATTGAATTATGCGACATGGTCCGGTGCGCTTTAATCAATTGTTATTATTTCCGTAAAATCATGTAGAGCGTCAGCCCTACGGTCATATTTAATACCTAAATTCAAAATTTATTCAAACCATTTACTTTCAAGAAGCAACAGTATGTAGAGGCCGAGCGATTAGTATACCATATTTTATGGTATTGATTTCAATATTCCATTGCGGCGCATTCACACAATCACCACTCTTCATAAATTAGAAAGCATGGGGCCTCCGTCATGAGATTTTCGTAACGTTTCCTCCCAAAATACCATTATATTGCGGAATTAAGATGATGTTTATTCATAGCACAGAAAACGGTAACTGTACGCTTGCACACCAACAGTAGTGTGCAAGCGTTCAGACCGTAGGTCGCAGCTCTGTTCACACATACTCGTTTGCTTTTATGATCTCTATAAAATAATTTTTGATTAAGAAAGATGTAGTTTCATAGCTGAATTGCTAATATATGCTATTAAATTAAGTAAGTTAGTTACATTGGCGGATTTCGCAAGGCGTCGAAATATTTTTGCAAGTTTCCTCACGATTTTCTTTCATCGTGATCAATCAACGCTTATAATTGAAACTAACAATTTTCGAAGCGCCAGCATCCAACCCAAGTTACGCTACGCTACTTATGAAGTTTAAGGCTAGCGCGCCCTCTGTTCTGCCCATCTCGTTATAATGAGTCCGCGTTACAGGCTCGGGATCATTCGTGAATATTTTATAAAACTGAGTCATTACGGAGTAGCGAGCGCGACGACCCGAGTGCGTAATGTTGCCTTATGTCACACCGCGTTGCGCGCGCGGCGACGCGGCGGAGCGGAGCGCCGCAGTATTGCGCGCGATGCTCCGGCAAGTCATGCAGCTGCCCTCGCATAGACAATCGACCAAGTTATACGATTGAACTTTGTATATGAAACAAGTTGTAACCACCGCTCTCAATATATAATTTCGGTGATGTAATTGCTGTTAGCCTTCTTGGCTTTTACAGCTTCATCGGATACTGTGCTCACGGGCCAGGGGCCCCCGTGCCAGGTTTGGTTTGACCTAAATATAAATACATAAATAAACTCCTACAAAAACCTCGAAATTCGAACTGTCGCGTTCGTGTGGTGGCGGCTCGTTAAAAGAATACTACCACTCCATCTCATCCAATGGATCTCGTAAAAGGCGAGTAAGGAATTAAACTGCACTGTGCACCCAACCCATGGTGGCGATGGGCTCACCACCTATCACACCAAATACATTATATTGTTTTGGTGAAACGTGGATTGTGGCAGTCATCTGTTTTTGCAGTGAGTGCTCAGTCTCTGACTACCCCTTATGGGATACAGTCGTGATCTTATGTATGTATGTATGTATATGAAACAAGTTGTAACCACCGCTCTCAATATATCATTTCGGTGATGAAATTAATGTTGGCCTTTTTGGCTTTTACAGCTTCATCGGATGCCAGGTTTGGTTTGACCTAAACATAAATACATAAATAAACTCCAACAAAAATCTCGAAATTCGGACTGTCGCGTTCGCTGCGTGCTTGCGCGATTTCGAATATCTCAATCTAATAACCGTCCGAGGGAGGGTGCGGGCCTCCATTCATCACCGCTCTCAAACAAATATAACGAAGACGATCTACCTCGCCGAGCTCATTAACTTAGTGTCGTATTGAAAAATATGAAATGATAAAACACATTTTCAGCGCCGCCCATTTAAAAAGTAAAATTGTAAACATAGGCACTAATAATGAATGGATAAGTGTTTGCGATGTGAAAATGCTGCTGTATTTCGTGTGCTGCGTGACGGCAACTGCTGATCCGATTGACTGGCAATTAGGTTTCATCTAAGTCCTAGGCCGATAGGTGTCTATGCAAAGCAGACCAGAACCCACCTCTTCCCAAGGTGTCGTATAGAACGGACAGCCTTAGTTTCATCAGATATGTTTTATTGATATTTATCGTTTTTTTTAGGTTCTTACTATATTCGATGTCTTATTACCACTCATATTTGTCGTATATATCTATATTATTTTTATTATTCTGTTCACTTAGTTGTATTTGTTGCACACAGACACGTACGTGCGTTGTCTCTTTACTTACGTAGTGGCTCCACTAAAGACCAGCGCTGCTGTCTTTTCGCAGCAGTCTTTGCTGAGTGGAGTCCATTTCGACTTCACAATACCGCGTCACTATTGTTTCCAGTGTTTTACAGATCTTGTTTCTTTCTTCTTTTTTATTATACTGTATATTTTTTTTATTGGCATTCTCTGTGTGGTTTCTGTATTGTGTACGTCGAATAAAGTCTATGTCTATTCGTGCAGAATACTAACATTATATGCAATGTCGTCACTCTCCAGCTCGTGGGAACGCAGTGGGGCGACGTGGCTCGCCACCCGTCACGTCTCATTTCCCGCGGGGCAAAAAGTAGGCTACGTGTGTGGCGTCTACCTATCCCTAATTAGGGGAAAAGGCGTGTTTGTATGTATGTATCTAAGTCCTCAGATGAGATAACACGTTTCCATGTGATATTATTCGTGGAGACTGGATGCCACAGCGACCAATTTTGTTATCGGTACTTTAATAAAAAACGACTTGCCACGTACAAAGTCACCTTGTGCTCGACGTCGTACAAAATTATCGGAGAAAACATTAGATACGTTAGAAGTCCATCAACCCAAGCTAGAGCAACGTGGTGGACTCTGCCCGGCGCTAAAGCCCCTTAAAAATGAGAGGAACCCTACGCTCAGCACTGAGACACATTAATTTTTACTTCGTTTTTATGTGATAACTGTTCTTTGTCCACCTTAATTTTTTTTTTGTTTTCAACGTTCACCTGGTGGTAAGTGCAACGTTTGCCCATGACAGATGCTCTGTTACTCAGAGTATTTCTGTGCAGCACCACACTGCGCGCGTCACCCTGAGACAAGTTCTTAAGTCTCATATGCCCAGTGATTACGATCTCTCAGTGCCCTTCACACCGAAACACAGTAATGTTTGCACGCTACTGCTTCACGGCAGAATAACTGGCCCTGGGGTGGTACCTACATAGACGGATTCCTGCATAGGAATCCTACCACCGGTAAGGACTTTTGTTATTCTGCGTCGTGCCATATAAAATTAAACAAAAAAGATGAGTTAAAGATTCAAAAACTAATAATATGCTAAGCTTAGAATTAATAAACGGGTAAGTGTGTATAAATAGTAATGAAATAACGTGTAGTCCTCCAGGGAACTTTGGTTTTTCGGTGATATATGTATGTGTTGTGGTAAAAAAAATTACGCACTTCCCTATTTCCCTTCAGTCCGATTATTGTAATAAATTATTCAAAATCATTTTGTTATGTAAACGTTCCATCCATCTTGTTTATGTTGTAAAGCGACCTCTTTACTACGCTTACAAAACACAAAGGTCACATAAAAGTTCCTTTAAGACCATGAGATGCACCATGACAGTTGATTCTTCATCATCATTTCAACCTATCACTAGACCCAGTGGTCTAATGATAGGTCGAAACGATTGCTTTTATTACAAAACTCAGATTAAAACAGAGTTATAAATAAAGAGAATAAGAAATAAACAGAATTGCGAATGTGTCAAATATAGAGTTAATATAGATTTCGTCATGAGATAGCCCGCTTATAAATAGTCCAAGAAAGTTGACATCGTACTCAGAGGAAGCTACGGCACGTTAGCAGTCCGGCGATGCACATTATTGCGCTCAATTTTATAACCCGGATTGAAGGGGTTCGTTTTAAATTCAACAATTAATTTTTTAACGTTTGTCAACTAAACATTGCAGGGAGGGTACGAGACCACTCAGAGGGCATTCACCCGCGTCTTTCGAGTCTGCAGTTGACTCATTGTCCCCTGCGGCGTCGGAACGATCGCGATTTAAAACACGTTCGTGCTCGTAGCTTGCGCTAGGAACAATACGTTTGACCGACTGCTAAATCTCTGTCACAAACCACAACATTCCCTTTTATATAAGAAGAGGATTGAGTTTTCTATTGTCTTATGTAATTAATTAAGTTAAAGTGTCACCCGTAAAAAAGTTTCAGGCTATAAATGTGCCACTGCTGAGCACAGGCCTCCTTTCGTTTCTGAGAGGGTTTTGGAGCTAGGAAGAATCCGCTACGCTGCTCCAATGCGGGTTGGCGGACTGCACATGTCTTCGGTTTTTTTTTTATTTCTCAGACATGCAGGTTTCCTCACGATGTTTTCCTTCACCGCCGAGCACGTGGTAATACAGCACTTAAAATTGCAATTAACAATTTTAGTGGTTCCGGCACCGGGAATCGAACCAGGGCCACTCGTGTACTATGAAATTTAAAGCGAGCGCCTAGCCTGTAAATTTAAATATATTTTCATAGTTTTTGTTACAAGCTTTTATTTGTGGGGCCAAGTCCAGCAGTGAACTTCATGCTAGCGCTACAGTACTTGTCAAAACGAATCCAACGAGCTCGAACATGACGGAGTTATTTCGATTAGTTGAGAAGGTCTTATGGCCAACTTCTGGCTCCATAATCAGACCAGCTCCATGGTACCATATCGTGGCATTATCATCGAAGCTAGATAGGTATGCCGAATTTTAGCTCAATCGGTGAACTGGTAATGGTTTCAAGTACTCGGCAGCTGTCCGTCGTAGAGCCAATGATGTCATAGTTAACCCGGATATCTTTTCCGGTTAGTTTTCGTCTATGACATCAAGCAACTTGACTGTTTCGCCATTTTGCTTATAAATCGTGTTATTGTAACCATCAAACTGTCATAAAAATTATTTTGTGATTTCTTACATAAAAATTTGACGACCGCGTGGCTCAGTGGTCAGAGTACCTGACTTCTAAGCCGCCGGGCCTGGGTTCGAATCCCAGTCAGAGCCAACATTTGTGCTAAAACATAAATTGTTGGTTTTCGGGTCTGGTTGTGTTGTGATTGTCCCCGTGTTTCTGACATTGCATCCTAGCCTACCTGCGATCTTATCGCATCAGCGTTACATCGGGCGCGGGTAGGTTGGGACGAATGAGTGTCTCTGTGTTTGCGCGTACACTTGTGGCACTATAATATGTCCTGCGCAGTTGATGGTTCTCGACAATAGTCGGAAGTTGTCGCCGAGGTCGAAATCGGCTAGGAGAACATCATCATCATCAGTTAACCCGGAGTACCTTCGGAATTTAATTATTAGTTTTGGTCCGAACTACGCAAAATGAGCTTACGGTGTCTTGAACTATGACATCGGGACATCTGTAACCTCAGTCCCCCGTGACCATGACTGCTGTAAAGTACTTAAACGTTGGGTTGTGAAAAAAAAAATTAAAAATTAAACGGGATAAGTAAAAAAAAATTAGTGTTATTAAATATGGTAATTATTTTTCTTAAAGTCGTCTCTCTCTGTTTCCGTGGGTTTTTATTGGTTTGTATAAAACAGAAACAAGTCTAACAGCGTCCTAACCGGTGTAGAGTAGATCAGAAATTAACATATTTTTATTTTTATATAAATATTTTTACAACGCTTATTGAAAGTGAGTTTCTACCCTATTTAAATATTGGTTTGTATGAAGAATACGATATAAATAAAATTTAAGTGTCTGTCTGTGATTTCGCAGAAGACTTTTCTAATATTAATGTTATTAGCAGGATACCGAAATTCAAACAGACATTTTTATTTTTTTTCTTTGTCTATCGGTTTGTCCGGGATAATCTCCGAAATGGCTGAATTCGATTTTGACGGGACTTGCATTGGTAGGCAGAGGAATTTTCAGAGAGTAATCCAAGCTACTTTTTATTTTTTAAGCTACTTTTTATTTCGGAAATATTTAAGGTTCCTGCATAAAATCTGAAAAGCTATATATATAAGTCCCCCCGTGACCATGGGTGCTGTAAGGCACTCGAAACGGTTGCTTTACAGCACGGGTCGAGTTGTAAATAGTAAAAATTAAACGCGATAAAATCCGTAAAATTAGTTTCATTTAAATGTGTAGTGTTCGCGTAAATATAAGAAATCATTAGCTGTATATAAGGTTCTAAGCGTGATACGCGCGGCGTTAATTTGCTGTTTGATTTATTATTTTAGTTAATTATTTGAAAAAATATGTTTGCATTACATAGTCCGTTTACCGAGGAAGGTTCTAGGAAGGAAGGCCACATGCTGAGGACCGAACGTTATCGAGAAGGGCCGAATTGTGAATTTCACCCGCGTGTGAAAAGCCGACCACATGATTGCGCCGTACAGCGTGCTACCTCACTTAACTGTGTATTCACAATTCGGCCCTTCTCGATAACGTTCGGTCCTCAGCATGTGGCCTTCCTTCCTAGAACCTTCCTCGGTAAACGGACTATGTAATGCAAACATATTTTTTCAAATAATTAACTAAAATAATAAATCAAACAGCAAATTAACGCCGCGCGTATCACGCTTAGAACCTTATATACAGCTAATGATTTCTTATATTTACGCGAACACTACACATTTAAATGAAACTAATTTTACGGATTTTATCGCGTTTAATTTTTACTATTTACAACTCGACCCGTGCTGTAAAGCAACCGTTTCGAGTGCCTTACAGCACCCATGGTCACGGGGGGACTTATATATATAGCTTTTCAGATTTTATGCAGGAACCTTAAATATTTCCGAAATAAAAAGTAGCTTAAAAAATAAAAAGTAGCTTGGATTACTCTCTGAAAATTCCTCTGCCTACCAATGCAAGTCCCGTCAAAATCGAATTCAGCCATTTCGGAGATTATCCCGGACAAACCGATAGACAAAGAAAAAAAATAAAAATGTCTGTTTGAATTTCGGTATCCTGCTAATAACATTAATATTAGAAAAGTCTTCTGCGAAATCACAGACAGACACTTAAATTTTATTTATATCGTATTCTTCATACAAACCAATATTTAAATAGGGTAGAAACTCACTTTCAATAAGCGTTGTAAAAATATTTATATAAAAATAAAAATATGTTAATTTCTGATCTACTCTACACCGGTTAGGACGCTGTTAGACTTGTTTCTGTTTTATACAAACCAATAAAAACCCACGGAAACAGAGAGAGACGACTTTAAGAAAAATAATTACCATATTTAATAACACTAATTTTTTTTTACTTATCCCGTTTAATTTTTAATTTTTTTTTTACAACCCAACGTTTAAGTACTTTACAGCAGTCATGGTCACGGGGGACTGAGGTTACAGATGTCCCGATGTCATAGTTCAAGACACCGTAAGCTCATTTTGCGTAGTTCGGACCAAAACTAATAATTAAATTCCGAAGGTACTCCGGGTTAACTGATGATGATGATGTTCTCCTAGCCGATTTCGACCTCGGCGACAACTTCCGACTATTGTCGAGAACCATCAACTGCGCAGGACATATTATAGTGCCACAAGTGTACGCGCAAACACAGAGACACTCATTCGTCCCAACCTACCCGCGCCCGATGTAACGCTGATGCGATAAGATCGCAGGTAGGCTAGGATGCAATGTCAGAAACACGGGGACAATCACAACACAACCAGACCCGAAAACCAACAATTTATGTTTTAGCACAAATGTTGGCTCTGACTGGGATTCGAACCCAGGCCCGGCGGCTTAGAAGTCAGGTACTCTGACCACTGAGCCACGCGGTCGTCAAATTTTTATGTAAGAAATCACAAAATAATTTTTATGACAGTTTGATGGTTACAATAACACGATTTATAAGCAAAATGGCGAAACAGTCAAGTTGCTTGATGTCATAGACGAAAACTAACCGGAAAAGATATCCGGGTTAACTATGACATCATTGGCTCTACGACGGACAGCTGCCGAGTACTTGAAACCATTACCAGTTCACCGATTGAGCTAAAATTCGGCATACCTATCTAGCTTCGATGATAATGCCACGATATGGTACCATGGAGCTGGTCTGATTATGGAGCCAGAAGTTGGCCATAAGACCTTCTCAACTAATCGAAATAACTCCGTCATGTTCGAGCTCGTTGGATTCGTTTTGACAAGTACTGTAGCGCTAGCATGAAGTTCACTGCTGGACTTGGCCCCACAAATAAAAGCTTGTAACAAAAACTATGAAAATATATTTAAATTTACAGGCTAGGCGCTCGCTTTAAATTTCATAGTACACGAGTGGCCCTGGTTCGATTCCCGGTGCCGGAACCACTAAAATTGTTAATTGCAATTTTAAGTGCTGTATTACCACGTGCTCGGCGGTGAAGGAAAACATCGTGAGGAAACCTGCATGTCTGAGAAATAAAAAAAAAACCGAAGACATGTGCAGTCCGCCAACCCGCATTGGAGCAGCGTAGCGGATTCTTCCTAGCTCCAAAACCCTCTCAGAAACGAAAGGAGGCCTGTGCTCAGCAGTGGCACATTTATAGCCTGAAACTTTTTTACGGGTGACACTTTAACTTAATTAATTACATAAGACAATAGAAAACTCAATCCTCTTCTTATATAAAAGGGAATGTTGTGGTTTGTGACAGAGATTTAGCAGTCGGTCAAACGTATTGTTCCTAGCGCAAGCTACGAGCACGAACGTGTTTTAAATCGCGATCGTTCCGACGCCGCAGGGGACAATGAGTCAACTGCAGACTCGAAAGACGCGGGTGAATGCCCTCTGAGTGGTCTCGTACCCTCCCTGCAATGTTTAGTTGACAAACGTTAAAAAATTAATTGTTGAATTTAAAACGAACCCCTTCAATCCGGGTTATAAAATTGAGCGCAATAATGTGCATCGCCGGACTGCTAACGTGCCGTAGCTTCCTCTGAGTACGATGTCAACTTTCTTGGACTATTTATAAGCGGGCTATCTCATGACGAAATCTATATTAACTCTATATTTGACACATTCGCAATTCTGTTTATTTCTTATTCTCTTTATTTATAACTCTGTTTTAATCTGAGTTTTGTAATAAAAGCAATCGTTTCGACCTATCATTAGACCACTGGGTCTAGTGATAGGTTGAAATGATGATGAAGAATCAACTGTCATGGTGCATCTCATGGTCTTAAAGGAACTTTTATGTGACCTTTGTGTTTTGTAAGCGTAGTAAAGAGGTCGCTTTACAACATAAACAAGATGGATGGAACGTTTACATAACAAAATGATTTTGAATAATTTATTACAATAATCGGACTGAAGGGAAATAGGGAAGTGCGTAATTTTTTTTACCACAACACATACATATATCACCGAAAAACCAAAGTTCCCTGGAGGACTACACGTTATTTCATTACTATTTATACACACTTACCCGTTTATTAATTCTAAGCTTAGCATATTATTAGTTTTTGAATCTTTAACTCATCTTTTTTGTTTAATTTTATATGGCACGACGCAGAATAACAAAAGTCCTTACCGGTGGTAGGATTCCTATGCAGGAATCCGTCTATGTAGGTACCACCCCAGGGCCAGTTATTCTGCCGTGAAGCAGTAGCGTGCAAACATTACTGTGTTTCGGTGTGAAGGGCACTGAGAGATCGTAATCACTGGGCATATGAGACTTAAGAACTTGTCTCAGGGTGACGCGCGCAGTGTGGTGCTGCACAGAAATACTCTGAGTAACAGAGCATCTGTCATGGGCAAACGTTGCACTTACCACCAGGTGAACGTTGAAAACAAAAAAAAAATTAAGGTGGACAAAGAACAGTTATCACATAAAAACGAAGTAAAAATTAATGTGTCTCAGTGCTGAGCGTAGGGTTCCTCTCATTTTTAAGGGGCTTTAGCGCCGGGCAGAGTCCACCACGTTGCTCTAGCTTGGGTTGATGGACTTCTAACGTATCTAATGTTTTCTCCGATAATTTTGTACGACGTCGAGCACAAGGTGACTTTGTACGTGGCAAGTCGTTTTTTATTAAAGTACCGATAACAAAATTGGTCGCTGTGGCATCCAGTCTCCACGAATAATATCACATGGAAACGTGTTATCTCATCTGAGGACTTAGATACATACATACAAACACGCCTTTTCCCCTAATTAGGGATAGGTAGACGCCACACACGTAGCCTACTTTTTGCCCCGCGGGAAATGAGACGTGACGGGTGGCGAGCCACGTCGCCCCACTGCGTTCCCACGAGCTGGAGAGTGACGACATTGCATATAATGTTAGTATTCTGCACGAATAGACATAGACTTTATTCGACGTACACAATACAGAAACCACACAGAGAATGCCAATAAAAAAAATATACAGTATAATAAAAAAGAAGAAAGAAACAAGATCTGTAAAACACTGGAAACAATAGTGACGCGGTATTGTGAAGTCGAAATGGACTCCACTCAGCAAAGACTGCTGCGAAAAGACAGCAGCGCTGGTCTTTAGTGGAGCCACTACGTAAGTAAAGAGACAACGCACGTACGTGTCTGTGTGCAACAAATACAACTAAGTGAACAGAATAATAAAAATAATATATATATATACGACAAATATGAGTGGTAATAAGACATCGAATATAGTAAGAACCTAAAAAAAACGATAAATATCAATAAAACATATCTGATGAAACTAAGGCTGTCCGTTCTATACGACACCTTGGGAAGAGGTGGGTTCTGGTCTGCTTTGCATAGACACCTATCGGCCTAGGACTTAGATGAAACCTAATTGCCAGTCAATCGGATCAGCAGTTGCCGTCACGCAGCACACGAAATACAGCAGCATTTTCACATCGCAAACACTTATCCATTCATTATTAGTGCCTATGTTTACAATTTTACTTTTTAAATGGGCGGCGCTGAAAATGTGTTTTATCATTTCATATTTTTCAATACGACACTAAGTTAATGAGCTCGGCGAGGTAGATCGTCTTCGTTATATTTGTTTGAGAGCGGTGATGAATGGAGGCCCGCACCCTCCCTCGGACGGTTATTAGATTGAGATATTCGAAATCGCGCAAGCACGCAGCGAACGCGACAGTCCGAATTTCGAGATTTTTGTTGGAGTTTATTTATGTATTTATGTTTAGGTCAAACCAAACCTGGCATCCGATGAAGCTGTAAAAGCCAAAAAGGCCAACATTAATTTCATCACCGAAATGATATATTGAGAGCGGTGGTTACAACTTGTTTCATATACATACATACATACATAAGATCACGACTGTATCCCATAAGGGGTAGTCAGAGACTGAGCACTCACTGCAAAAACAGATGACTGCCACAATCCACGTTTCACCAAAACAATATAATGTATTTGGTGTGATAGGTGGTGAGCCCATCGCCACCATGGGTTGGGTGCACAGTGCAGTTTAATTCCTTACTCGCCTTTTACGAGATCCATTGGATGAGATGGAGTGGTAGTATTCTTTTAACGAGCCGCCACCACACGAACGCGACAGTTCGAATTTCGAGGTTTTTGTAGGAGTTTATTTATGTATTTATATTTAGGTCAAACCAAACCTGGCACGGGGGCCCCTGGCCCGTGAGCACAGTATCCGATGAAGCTGTAAAAGCCAAGAAGGCTAACAGCAATTACATCACCGAAATTATATATTGAGAGCGGTGGTTACAACTTGTTTCATATACAAAGTTCAATCGTATAACTTGGTCGATTGTCTATGCGAGGGCAGCTGCATGACTTGCCGGAGCATCGCGCGCAATACTGCGGCGCTCCGCTCCGCCGCGTCGCCGCGCGCGCAACGCGGTGTGACATAAGGCAACATTACGCACTCGGGTCGTCGCGCTCGCTACTCCGTAATGACTCAGTTTTATAAAATATTCACGAATGATCCCGAGCCTGTAACGCGGACTCATTATAACGAGATGGGCAGAACAGAGGGCGCGCTAGCCTTAAACTTCATAAGTAGCGTAGCGTAACTTGGGTTGGATGCTGGCGCTTCGAAAATTGTTAGTTTCAATTATAAGCGTTGATTGATCACGATGAAAGAAAATCGTGAGGAAACTTGCAAAAATATTTCGACGCCTTGCGAAATCCGCCAATGTAACTAACTTACTTAATTTAATAGCATATATTAGCAATTCAGCTATGAAACTACATCTTTCTTAATCAAAAATTATTTTATAGAGATCATAAAAGCAAACGAGTATGTGTGAACAGAGCTGCGACCTACGGTCTGAACGCTTGCACACTACTGTTGGTGTGCAAGCGTACAGTTACCGTTTTCTGTGCTATGAATAAACATCATCTTAATTCCGCAATATAATGGTATTTTGGGAGGAAACGTTACGAAAATCTCATGACGGAGGCCCCATGCTTTCTAATTTATGAAGAGTGGTGATTGTGTGAATGCGCCGCAATGGAATATTGAAATCAATACCATAAAATATGGTATACTAATCGCTCGGCCTCTACATACTGTTGCTTCTTGAAAGTAAATGGTTTGAATAAATTTTGAATTTAGGTATTAAATATGACCGTAGGGCTGACGCTCTACATGATTTTACGGAAATAATAACAATTGATTAAAGCGCACCGGACCATGTCGCATAATTCAATAGGTTTTAGAACATTGACGTCGTGCTGTTAGACGAAAGTTAATATAAATATTCCCACAATATTTTGTACAAACTTATATTATTAGTGTGAACGGTTCCCAGAAGATGATGCATGTCGCCAATGACGCACGAACTAGTTTTAAAAAACGTTGAGACAAAAACGAGTTGATCTGTTTAGAGGTGTAGGCATCGGCCGCTGGCGTTGACTCACCGCTTTTGGGTATATGTATTGTGTCGGCTCGAGTTCCGCCTGGCCTTTCCAAGCCCTCCTCCAAAATGTTTGTATGAAATACAACGATACGAATACTTGTTCACGGAACAACTTTACATTCAAAACCAGTAGAGTTAGAAATCTCTTGGGGTTAATTCTTAGCAATAGGAAAATGTCCCGCGTTTAAATATATAAATGCAATAAACATATTCGCTCCTAATTACGTAGTACGTAAAAAATTAAAAATTAAACGGGATAAGTAAAAAAAAATTAGTGTTATTAAATATGGTAATTATTTTTCTTAAAGTCGTCTCTCTCTGTTTCCGTGGGTTTTTATTGGTTTGTATAAAACAGAAACAAGTCTAACAGCGTCCTAACCGGTGTAGAGTAGATCAGAAATTAACATATTTTTATTTTTATATAAATATTTTTACAACGCTTATTGAAAGTGAGTTTCTACCCTATTTAAATATTGGTTTGTATGAAGAATACGATATAAATAAAATTTAAGTGTCTGTCTGTGATTTCGCAGAAGACTTTTCTAATATTAATGTTATTAGCAGGATACCGAAATTCAAACAGACATTTTTATTTTTTTTCTTTGTCTATCGGTTTGTCCGGGATAATCTCCGAAATGGCTGAATTCGATTTTGACGGGACTTGCATTGGTAGGCAGAGGAATTTTCAGAGAGTAATCCAAGCTACTTTTTATTTTTTAAGCTACTTTTTATTTCGGAAATATTTAAGGTTCCTGCATAAAATCTGAAAAGCTATATATATAAGTCCCCCCGTGACCATGGGTGCTGTAAGGCACTCGAAACGGTTGCTTTACAGCACGGGTCGAGTTGTAAATAGTAAAAATTAAACGCGATAAAATCCGTAAAATTAGTTTCATTTAAATGTGTAGTGTTCGCGTAAATATAAGAAATCATTAGCTGTATATAAGGTTCTAAGCGTGATACGCGCGGCGTTAATTTGCTGTTTGATTTATTATTTTAGTTAATTATTTGAAAAAATATGTTTGCATTACATAGTCCGTTTACCGAGGAAGGTTCTAGGAAGGAAGGCCACATGCTGAGGACCGAACGTTATCGAGAAGGGCCGAATTGTGAATACACAGTTAAGTGAGGTAGCACGCTGTACGGCGCAATCATGTGGTCGGCTTTTCACACGCGGGTGAAACCGCGCGTAGCTACTGTAATAATAAGACTTTTAAAGAAGAAGATTTATTTATGAAGCAATAAATAAATCTTCTTTTAATGTTAAAATTGAATTTTCTTGATTTTTATTGAAATAACGTACCAATTGCCCTATGAACGTTACGGACTTTGTGAACCGGTATTACCGGCTTGTTTTCTTCCTTGGTATCTAAATTGCGAAAATTTTTTTTAAATATGTTAATGTTGCAAATATGTATCAGATATACATATTTGTAACATAAACATATGGGACTGACTTCTATATGTTCTTTTACGCGGGTTTTTACAGATCTTTTTGTTTGCCCTATGTAAGAGAGACTACATTCACAATCCAGCTTGTATACTCCTGCATCTTGTAGAGGGATGTTAGACTTGACAGATTTTGGGTTTCAAAACTTTTCACCAGGCGTAAATTTTATCGTTTGATTGCCGGAAATGATTGCATTTTTTGTTTGTGCTTTTTTGTTTCAGCATGTCTTCTCAAGTCTACTAATTTTGCTAGTTATTCTGTTTTTCAAAATGAGAAAGATGCCTTCGTATCATCACCACGTAAAGGTTTAAGCCAGACTTGGAGTTCATCCAGTGTTTCCCACCCTTTTGTATACTTTTATGCGTATTGTTTTCTCTTGAGTGGAACTTCCATTCTTGGTTAATAATTACAGCTTCAGGCGTTCACACTCTGTCACAAATCACGATTCTATCAAAATTTAAGTCTTTTCAACAACAGAGAAAAGACAACCGTAACTTACGATTGCGCCTAGCGATTTCCCGGCCATAGAGTAAGCATAGAACTTTATGAAATTTAAGTTTGTTATTGGCCTCGTACGGCTTGTACATTTGCCATTCGTCAAGTAATACATTAATATTTGATTTCCAGAACGGTATGGGGATTTGCGTCTCAAAAATGTGTTGCCAAATTGCATTTTGAAAAACCTCTAAAAACCACTAAAAAAAACCGCTATATAATGAAAAAATACCACTTGAAAAAGCGCCAGTTCTGGTGGGAAAACCACCAAGGTGGCAACACTAATTTCAATAGCAACAAAAGATCGGATTTTAGAGAGAAACAAGCATATTACGGATTTATTTCAATTTATTACAATCAATCGTCTGCTACAACCCAGTCGGTTCATATATCTGAAATTTTAGTGTTGATAATAATAAAACCACTTGTCTCCAATACAAAGATAGCAAACACACGTAAATCAGATGATAGAAACCCAAAAAAAATAAGCCAGTAGAAAAAAGATAGGATTTTTTAAAAAAAAAAGTCCAATATCTCGAAAGCGGTTAGGTTTGGGGTATGGTGTTTCATGGTGAAATTAGTCAGAAATATTGGAAACTACAATCTCTTAAAGGATCTAGGTCGACTTAACCTGTTACCCGGTATAGTTGTCGCGGGCGAGTTGGAACGTAATCACAAACGTTTACGTCTAATGTACTTTTTCATCTCAGCCATCTAGAACTCCGAGGCTTTCATCCCCTGTTCGTGGCACTGTATTCAACACCCGTTTATATTAACATGGGTCAGTTAAGCGGTGGACAGACTACGGCCAACAAAGGAGCTACCGTCTGACGAGCCATTAAATATGCGCGCCCTCCGTACCCTCCCGGCTTTTGTCGCAAGCCTCTTCAGACCCCACGCTGTTCCCATTATTTGTCGTCACTTAGCCCTTGCACTCTGCTGCTTTATGTGAGCCGTTTGACTGAGTCGCGTCCCCCGCGCTAGGCGGGAACGTTTCCGGAACTTTCCGCCGATCGGACACATACACGCAAAGTATGGCGCCATAGAGATATCGACTGCTACCCACTCGGAATATATTTGTCACATCTTGATCGTATACCACAGTAGAATCAACATCATTTCAGCCTATCATAGTCCACTGTTGAACATAGGCCTCCCCCATAGATTGTCACAAAACACGGTCCCGAGCCACCTGCATCCATCGACTTCCCGCACAACCGTGCAGGTCGTCGCTCCGTCTAATGGGGGGTCGCCCTACACTGCGTTTGCCGGTACGAGGTTGCCACTCGAGAAACTTTCTTCCCCAACGCTTATCGGTTCTACGAGCTATATGGCCGGCCCATTGCCACTTCAGATTGCTAATCCTTAGGGCTATGTTGGTTACTTCCATTCGGCTACGGATATCATCGTTACGGATTTTATCTCGCAGAGAAACTCCCAGAATAGTCCTTTCCATAGCTCGCTGAGCGACTGTGAGCTTCCTTATGCGGCCTGCAGTGAAAGAAGACTAAATGTGATCAGTTTCCTCGAAAAGCATTTTATACAATGTTTAAATATTTGATTTATATAGGTATTGTGTAAATGTGTAGATCAACACACTGTAAGGAAAAACATGGATTGTTGTGTGGGACAAAGGCAAGGCATGACTTTGAATACAGTACTGAAAAGTAAGCCGTCAACAAGTCATTACATATATTTATTCAGTAAGCTACAAGAGTAAGTCTCTTATTTGTAGCTCCCTGAACACGAGGACGTTCATTTGAACTTTGCCACATTCTGAACTTTATCTCGGCAAGCTGCCAAGTTGTTCAAGAATTCTGCTTAGCTTATGCAATATTTACCCGCCAAGGACATTCCAATGAAAACGAAACCCATGTATGCGTTGTTTATTTATTTGCGTCATACAGAACATTGCTGTGTAACACTACACTGCGCTTGTCACCTTTAGACAACAGTTCTTAAGTCTGGCATGCACAGTAATTACACTAGATATCACTGCTCATCAAACCGAATCACAGTAATGTTTGCACACACGGCAGAGTGCCGTGGTAGGTCAGGGGCTAGGCGCTCGCTTTTAATTTCATAGTACGCGAGTGACCTGGGTTCGATTCCCGGTGCCGGCACCACTAAAATTGTAAATTGCAATTTTAAGTGCTGATTTACCACGTGCTCGGCGGTGAAGGAAAACATCGTGAGGAAACATGCATGTCTGAGAAATTAAAAATATTTCGAAGACATGTGAGGTCCACCAACCCGCATTGGAGCAGCGTGGCGGATTCTTCCTAGCTCCAAAACCCTCTCAGAAATGAGAGGATGAATGTGCTCAGTAGTGGGACATTTATAGGCTGAAACTTTACTTTACTTTTTACACGGCAGAATAACTGGCATTGCGATGGTACCTACCTAAACGGGTTTCTGCACAGGAATGCTACCATCAGTAATGTTCTCACTTAATTAATACCACATGAATGTTCTTTTAATTACGAAACATTACAAATTATTTAGTAGTTTTTAGAATTAGGTATGCCCGTGAGAACATTTATTTAATTATGAAAATTATTAGTAATCTACGAGGTACGCACGTCTGGACTTCTTAATAGTTAGCAGCCCGAGGGCTTCGATGGGAAAAGTATTTTGTATGTATTCAACTGGTGGTAGGATTCCTATGCAGGAATCCGTCTAGGTCCGTCTAGGCACCCCAGGGCCAGTTATTCTGCCGTGAAGCAGTAGTGTGCAAATATTACTGTGTTTCGGTTTGAAGGGCACTGTGAGCTAGTGTAATCATTGGGCAATATGAGATTTAAGAACTGATGTCTCAGGGTGACGGGCGAAATGTGATGCCACACAGAAATGTTCTGGATGACACACCATTTGTTATGGGCTTTCATTGCACTTATCATAAGGTGAACATTTTGCTTGTTTCGTCGCTTTATCAAAAAAAAAAAATCAGCGGGTTGGAGCACCGCGGAACGCAGTAAGCTAAGAAACTTTGCACGCGAGTTACGGCGCCGGGACGCCGCGCCGCCCACACCGCCACACGTACAAGAAATACGATGTGACAATTTTCAACACTTAAATATAAAAATGGTTGCTTGACAGCAAGGATACAGCAAGCAACATACTCGTAATAGCACATCGTATATTCGCAACCAACATTCATTCATGTAAATGAAAAGTTTGAAAGTGCCGTATTAATAAATTCGTTTTTAAAATTTTGTCTGTCTGTCTGTTGGTTCCGGCCAATCTCTAAAACGGCTGGACCGCTTTTGACGGGACTTTCACTGACAGACAGCTGATATTATAGCGGGTAACTTAGACTACTTTTATTTGAGAAAATATTTAAAAAAATAAATAACATTCATTTAAATAGGGTAGCGGTAAAACCGCGGTTTTCCCGCGGTTTTACCTAGTGATGGGATAAAATTAGTTTTGAAGTATTTTCAGCGCCACTACGTGTTTACATCGCATCGGTTACATAGAAGCCGGCTCTGAAATGATAGCTATGTTTTATGTCTAACGTTATAAAAGCGCAAACAGCCTAATTTTTAGGTTTAGGTTACGGACTGCGGAGCTAAGCGTCGCAAGTTCGAGTCCGCCTTTCGAATATTGACGCAAAAAGACCACAAACCATTTCCTATCACAAGTTTTTAATATGATTGCAAAATAGCATAGCCATTATACTTACACGCAGTTGAATATGTTCCACATGCACAATAGGAGCAATTAGGATCTTTCGGATCTTTCTTTAGGATTATCTTTAGGATTATCTTTAGGATCCGTAAGCATCAAATTATTTAATACGAAGAAGAGCGAAAGGTATCAGCACTGGTGATATGATTCATATGCGAAAATCCGGCTATGTAGGTAAGTCCGCAGTACCAGTTATTCTCTCATAAAGTAGTAGAATGCAAATATTACTGTGATTCAGTCTGAAGGGCACTTTTTTATTGGATAAAGTGACGGTTCTGTGTTCGTCAACCTGAGACATCAGTTCCTAAGTCCATGTCCACACATGCCCTGTGATTACGCTAGCTATCAGTGCCCTTCAAACCGAGACATGTTTGCACACTACTGCTTCACGGCAGAATAACTGACCCTGGGGTGGTACCTAGACCCCACGGACCTAGACGGATTCCTGCATAGAAATCCTTCCATCAGTAATAAAACACTGAGAGCTAGTGTATTTACTGGTAATATGAGACTTAAGAACTGACGTCTCAGGACGTTTCATTCGCGTTCATATTTGGAATTTTCTCATGGTACTCAAAAAGTTATGATGAAATATTAGGAGCCTACAAAAGCGGTTATCAGCTAATGCTATCGTTAATCCCCATGTCTTCATTAAATATTAACATGGACTAGCAATTCACGACGAGGATTGGAACACCTGACCTCAATTCGTACCTTCCAAATTTTGGTTACCTGACATAACCTTAACACACTCACGAGTATGATATTGCAGTTTTTTATTGCTTCTCTATGAAATGTGTGCCAATGCCAATGTTAGTTTGTCGCAAGAATGTTGTGGCGGAAATTTATGAAATTTATTATAGATATATAGTTAAGAATTGCGTAAATCAGTACTTTGACAGCGGCCATCGGCAGACCGTGGCGTCCACTCGCTCGTTAAGAAGTATAACTCTCGTCCCTTCGTCTCATTTTCCCATCTGTTCTCCCATTTCTCAATCAAATCATCCCAAATCCCACGTTTCCGTCAGCTCAACACCTCTACGGGCGCAGTCAGTCTTCTTAAAATTAATGTTTGCACTAATGTTGGCTTAGGCCATTCGAACTCACGACCCGCGGCATAGCCGTCGCGGTCACTATCTGACATTTTAAGGTAGTTGTCCAGTCATCTGCAGGAAGCCATCACATTTTTCTGTCGATTTGTACAACATTACGAAATGAGATAAGTTGGCGGCAAAAAGAACAATTAATAACGTCGGATGATTGATGTACAACATGACTTCCTTGCTACGTGAAAAGTTTCACGTTATTCTGGTGAAATATTTGTAATAACAAAAAAGCTAATGAGCTTTTAATATAGCCGCGTGCCGGGGGCACCGGAGTGGCCGGCGGTGGAAGAGCCCCACTGCGCAGATATTCCGCCTCACCTCAGACTACCATCCAGTCGAGCGTCTATAATAGTAACAGAGGTATCAAAGATATTTATGTCTCTATGACGTGGTATTACTGGGATTTCATTCTTTCTTAAGAACATTTCCTTATGTTTTTTGATTAGGTTAAATTGAGACGATATGTAAATTTTCATTGATAAATAAGCCCGTTAAAAGTGCTATGGCAAAGATAAAAGAATCAAATGGTCACGAGTAGATATTAGTATGCTATTATCGTGGCAGAAAGTGATTCCATAAAATTACTGTATGAACTCAAATAAACTCTCCTTTGGGTTGCTAACAGGAGATATCTCGACTTTCAGAGGCTTGCATAATACGAGTATATTCAGATATAAGGGAAGAAGCTGCACTGCAAACACTATCGGAAGCATGCGAATGTAATATTAATTAGAAATCAGCGTTTCGTCGATTTAATATAAACAACATCAAAGGAATCGTCTGATCACTGGAAAATCTCGAGTGCGATGAACACGTGATCTTTGCGAATACTAGGTACTAGGTAATAGGTAACACACAAAGCTTGCTAACAGCGGCTTGGGTTGAGCAACAAGCAGATGTCACAAAAGGTTTACATCACCGTTGCATTATCTTCATCATCATCATTTCAGCCTATCTCTAGTTCACTCCTGAACATAGGCCTGCCCAAAGATTGCTACAAAAGTTTGTACCTCTCATTTTAGGGGGAAATTTTACATAGTTACCACGCTTGGTAGAAGGGCTGGCAATCGCAATTTATTTATTCAGATGTACCAGGAAGCCGCTGCTGCTTATCTCCTGGTTTTCATTTTCGCGCTGTCGACTTTTACGACACCCACGGGATTAGATGGGGTGGTAGAATCTCCTAAGCCGCCGCCACACGGCCACCGTTGCATGTAGCCGGTGAGAATTAAACATAGTCAAACAACAGGTAAGAGAGTCTTTGTCTAAACTTCGAACATTTAGTATTAGGTTTAACCGGTTTTTCTTTAACGTTTCCAAACGCTGTGCGTATTTTAATGGAAGTTTATATCAGTTATATAGTCACGAGGAAGGATAATATTACAACATCATATTATAAATAAATCAGTTTATTGTTAAAAGCTAGACATGGCCGAGGACGAACTAATATAATTAAAGAGCGGACGTCAGCGACCGAAATAGGCCGCGAACGGATATCGGCTTATAGCGAAACTATCGTCCGATACAGTTAATTACAACCACGCACCTGACAGTAATAATATCTGTTACAAATGGTGTATTTCCTCTGCCTTCTAATAATATTACGACATTGGGCGTGTCTGAGCGAACAAAATTCTAGGTTGCTAAGTTCGCAGGGTGATGGGCACAGTGTGGTGTCACTCAGAAATGTTCTGGGTGACGCAGCATTTGCTATGAGCAGACGTTACACTTACCATCAGGTGAACGTATTGCTCGTTTCGTCATACAGCTTGAAAAAAGTTTATCAGGCTTGCTGACTAAACTGCCATATTAGTTTTATTTTATATGATGATAAAGTAAAGTAAAGTAAAGAAAGACCTAAAATTCTTTTTATTGTTATTTCCTCCTCCAAAGATAACTCTAATATTTTTAAAAAAAAAAACGGAGTTCAAACACAGTAGGATTTCTCCTGTATCGTGAACGCGTTTTACAGACACATTTCACATGCACAACGCAACCAGACCCGAAAACCAACAATTTGTTTTTGCATAAATGTTGGCTCCGGCTGGGATTCGAACCCAGGACCGGTGGCATAGAAGTCAGGTACTCTGAACACTAGCCACGCGGTCGTCAAATTTTTATGTAAGAAATCACAAAATAATTTTTATGTTAGTTTGATGGTTACAATAACACGATTTATAAGCAAAATGGCGAAACAGACAAGTTGCTAGATGTCATAGACGAAAACTAACTTAGAATTTTTTTGTTATTGTATAAAGTGACGAAACGAGCAAAACGTTCACCTGATGGTAAGTGCAACATCTGCCCATAACAAATGCCGTGTCACGCAGAACATTTCTGATTCCTTCATAGGATTGCTACAAGGGTGGATTGAAAAGTACTCGGCCTAACACAGATCCATTCAATTCTAAAAATCAAATCTACCCACATTATTTAGTTCAGTTCAGACTAGTTCATTGTGTGAAGTTCGAAACGTGTGCGATAATTAGTTGTGATTTTATAAGTTTATTAACAAAGTAATCGGTCATAATTTCCGCGAATGGAGCAAATCGAGCAGCGTGCCGTCATTAAGTACCTCCATAAGAAGGGGCTATCATCAAAAGCCATCCATGATGACATGGTCAGTACATTAGGCGATTGTGCTCTGTCATATTCATCCGTCAAAAAATGGATAGCAGAATTTAAGCGTGGTAGAGAGAGTGTGAAAGATGAACCCCGCTCTGGAAGGCCTTCGACGTCAACTACTGACGAAAATATTAAAAAAGTACTTGATTTAATAATGGGAGACCGCAGATTAAAAATGAGAGAGATAGCCGAGATTATAGGCATCTCTTATGAACGAACTCAAAACATCATTGTCAACGAGTTGGGTTTCCACAAGGTGTCTGCGAGGTGGGTTCCGCGACTGCTTTCAGTTGAACAAAAAAGGACGCGATTGACTATTTCACGCGACTGTTTGGAGTTATTTGAAGCCGATGCAGATGATTTTTTGAATCGTTTTGTTACTATGGACGAAACATGGGTTCATTACTGTACACCGGAAACAAAACAACAATCAAAACAGTGGAGAAGACCTGGTTCACCACCCCCTAAAAAGGCTAAGTCGATTTTGTCGGCAAATAAGGTTGTAACGACCATGCCGTTATTACATTACTTTCCAGTTTAAAATTAAAAATAAAATACATACAACCGGACAGAGTGTAACCATTTTGTACATAATCTGTCCGGTTGCCTAATTAACGATACCTAATTCACTTTCTCCCTCATACGAGCACCCGTAAAGGTGATTCCATTCGCGATGAGCAGACGGCGATACGCTTCGATGCAGGCAGTCGCATAATTTTCTTGCCTCACAAATTTATAGTAACGTCTAAACTTTAACTGTGCTTCTTTGTGTTCCCGTACTGGGTAAGTTGTGCATACAATATTATTACGTAGATAGTTAAGTATTGTGTATTTATTTAGCTGATTAGTACAGATTTGTATTTTTATAGATTAGTTTAGATTGTAGTATGCTGTGTTATTTTGTACTTTATTACTATTGCCACTAGCCAATACATATATAGTTTTTTTCCGTATCTGAATGTACCTTCTCATTTTCTTTTGCACCGCAACCGCTCAGAAGAAATACTGCAAACAATTGCCTCTTTTCGCAAAGATTAGCGTGTAACGATCATAACCACTAATTACTAGATTGTAATATTAGTCGTTTGACCGACATTACAGGAACTTGGTACGGGCTGAAATAGCGTACCACCTTATTGCGACAGCCATAACCGGGCATCAGCGAGAGTTAGCTGTTGCAGAGCTGGGCTGCTGTTTCTCTCCATCCTGCTACAAATGAACCAGACCCGGAACGTGCCTCAGATTAACAGACAGAACGAGGAGAGTGCGGTATTTGTGGGAACGGTTGACCGAATCGCAGTTTTTGAACCAACGACCCTGATAAAAAAAAAATGATTTTATTAAATCCTAGTAATGTTCACGTCATGGTACTTTTAATTACCCCTTAAAATGTGACATTTGGCGCCCAAATTAAAAGGTCAACTGAAGATCACGGTCACCGTTAACACTTTACTTTTCTGGTGCTGGTTTGTGTGCGTTTTGTGTTGTAAATAATGATAGTGATCTTCAATTATTGTTTTTTTTTAAATATAGTAAAAAGTTTGCAAATGCATTATAAATGTTTTGTTATTTGTTATAAATATATTCTAAAAATGTATTATAGTACATAATTTCATCTTATTGTTGTAAAAGAACTCAATAATTGAAGACTTTTTATTTTTCTACCGTCAATATTTTTGTTTTTTAGAGAAGTAGGTTTTTCTGTCGTTTATTTTTAGTATTAAATAATTTATCTTAAAAGTACATAGCTACTTACATTAATATTACTTGCATTTATTAAACTTTTACGCTATCATTATATCGTTCTAGACCAAGCTTTGATTATTGTGACAGAACGGAATTGAGTGCTTTTGGCTTATTGTTTGCTTAGTGAATTTTGTTGTTAGTTTTTTTTTTTTTTTTTTCTTTTTTTTTTATTTGTATGCACAATTTATTAAGAGGAAAAGATTTGAAAATAGTATCTGTTTAAACATATCATGGCATTCCCTATAAAGTATTTACAATTGCATAAGTCAGAGCTTCAGTATGAAATAATTATAAGAGGAGAAGTACCTGCGGAGACTGTTAAAGATATGAGACGGCAGGTTTGTAAATTAACTCAATTATACCCAGAAAATGAAATCGTAGACTCTTGTTTAGATTTTTTAGATGATATTAGCGGAATAAATGACTCATTAAATAAAATTGAAAAAAATATTGATTTTTTGAAACAGTCTGATGATGAAAGCTTAATGCATAGAACTAGGTCATTACTTAACCATGTTCATCATAGAATAAGGAGAGTCGAACAGCCGAATAATCCTGAAGAGATTTTTCAGCTGAAGGAAATAACTACAAAATTTAAAAAATGTTATAACGAATTTGATAAATATACAAATAAGGAACTTTCTGAAAATACAAAATCATCAAACCTATTAGAAAATTTAAACATATCTGTTACTTGTGATAAGGGAATGTCTTCTGAGCTTTGTAAACTTAAGTTTGATGGAAAAACTTGTGTTCGATCATTTATCCAAAAAATAAATGAATTTCGTCACTCAAAAAATATTTCCGACGATAAAATGTTAGCTTTAGCATATGATCTTTTCTCGGGTGACGCTTTACACTGGTATAGAGCTATTGCAAATAGTGTTGAGGAATGGGATGAATTACTTGCGGAATTAAAACATGACTTCGATATTGTAGACTACGATTATCGGATGGCTATTGAAATAAGGAGACGTACCCAAGGCGAGTCAGAAAACATTATAATATATCTTTCCATAATGCAAGGCATGTTCAATAGACTTAACAAACAAATGAGCGAAGGTGAAAAATTGGAAATCTTACTCCACAATATACGCCCTTGCTACTCAAATATTCTGGCTAACAGCCCTGAGATAACTTCTGTTAGTCAACTCAGAACATTGTGCAAAAATTATGAGCAAGTTATGGCTAGATCTGCAAATTTTAGGGAGCCACCGGCAGCTAGCTCAAAAACGTTAGCTCCCGAATTTAGTTTTCAGCCGGAAAAGGAAAGTTTTAAAAATGTTAACTTAAGCAATTCTTATGCTAATTACAAGTACAATTCTTTCAGTTCTAGAACATTTTCTAACCGTGACAGAACATTTATAAGCCCTACAAAAATTAAATTACAGAGTCAGAATAATGATAACTCGAGTAATCCAAAAAATTCCAATACTATCATTGAAACTCCGCATACAAAAGTATATTGCTGGCGATGTCGTGTAGACACACATTCTATGCGAGACTGCACAGCTGAACGTAAATTATTTTGTTTCAGATGTGGTATGAAAGATGTTCGTACGCCTGATTGTCCCAATTGCAATAAATGTGGAGATTCAAATAGTTTACCAAAAAACTAAATAACGAAAATTGTGGCTGTGTATCTAATTACTTCGATAACTCGGATTGGGATAATTGGTTACTAACTATTAGAAATTTTTTTAACTCGTACAATATAGCTACAGTTTTCTCTTTAAAACCGAGTAATGATCCTAGACCATATGTAAAAGTTAATATAGAAAATTTTGCTAATACTGACATATACGGATTACTTGATTCAGGTTCAGTTGTTAGTATTCTTGGCAAGGATTCTTATAAAACGTTATTAAAACATAGGTTTGTTATGCACAAAGATAATACTATATCTGTAACTGCAGCTGGCGGTCAGAAAATGAGATCTATTGGATATATTTTCTTACCAATAGTATACTTAGGAAAATTAAAAGTCATTAAAACTCATGTTATTCCTGATATTAACACTGAGTTAATTCTAGGTATTGATTTTTGGACCCAATTCGACATATTACCAAAAAATTTACGGGATGTTTTATATTTTAAATCTGATAACCCTCTTCTCTCACTTAACTCAATAACTTCAACACCCACTTACATTAAATCCTACGAAAACTTTAATCACATTCAAAAACAAATAGCAGATGATCTCCTTGAAAAATTTAAAGAAATCTCATTTGAAACAAAAGGATTAGGCAGAACCAATATTATCACTCATCACATTGATACCGGAGATACTGAACCAATTAAACAAAGGTATTACCGTATGTCACCTGAAAAGCAGCGGATTATTACTGAACAGGTTGATGAGATGCTGGCATTAGATGTTATTGAGCCATGTGAAAGCCCGTGGTCATCCCCAGTTCTCATAGTAAAGAAGAAGGACGGCAATCCGCGTTTTTGTCTTGACAGTAGAAAATTAAATTCTGTTACAAGGAAAGACGCATATTGCTTGCCTTACGTTTCGGAGATCCTGGATAATCTTAGAGATGCTAAGTATTTATCTAGTGTCGATTTATCAAAAGCTTTCTGGCAAATTCCAATTAAGGAGGAACATCGTGAGAAAACTGCTTTTTATGTCCCTGGTCGAGGTTCTATGATGTTTAAAGTTACTGCATTTGGGTTATCTAACGCTCCGGCCACACAGCAACGTTTAGTCGATGCGCTATTTGGTCCTGAATTCGAATTAAAAGTATTCGCATATCTTGACGATATAATTATTATCAGCGCTACTTTCGATGAACATGTCTCACTGCTGCTTCGTGTTTTGGAAAAACTGAGGAAGGCTAATCTTACTATAAACCTTGAAAAGTCACAATTTTTTAGAAGTCAATTACGCTACTTAGGCTATCTCGTTGATTCTGAAGGCCTTCGTACTGATCCCGAAAAAGTTGAAGCAATTCTAAATTATCCTACTCCTACTAGTAAAAAGGAAGTGAAACGATTCCTCGGTACTGCATCCTGGTATCGTCGCTTTATCCCAAACTTTAGCACAATTTCTGGTCCACTAAATCTACTTACTTCCACTAAAAAGAACGCACCTCCTTTTAAATGGACCTGTGAAGCTGACAAGGCTTTTTTAGAATTAAAAACGAGATTAGTCCAGGCCCCTATTTTAGCTTGCCCAAATTTTGAACAACCATTTGATGTCCATACCGATGCCAGCAGCTTCGGGGTGGGAGCTATGCTTTCCCAAACAATAAACGGTGTCGAACACCCCATCGCGTTCATGAGCAAATCACTCTCTGGATGTGAAAGAAACTACAGTGTTACTGAAAGAGAAACTCTTGCAGTATTAACTGCATTAGAACACTGGCGCTGTTACCTTGAAAACGGAAAAACCTTTACTGTATATACGGATCACTCGGCGCTTAAATGGTTCCTTAAACTATCAAACCCTAATGGGCGACTTGCACGGTGGGGAGTGAGACTTTCAGCATTTAACTTTATTATTAAACATCGCCGCGGTAAAGATAATGTTGTTCCAGATAGTTTATCTAGAGTCGTTCCTTTATCTGCAATAACAAATTCTCGCTCACCACTAACTACACAAGATGAATGGTATCTCAAAATATTCAAGGGTTGTCAAGACTCCTCTACGTCATTCCCTAACTATATTATTAAAAACAATAAATTATACCATTTTATAAAAAGCTTAAATCCATTGACGAGGGAGTTTGAATGGAAAGAAGTTGTGCCAAAAGAAGAAAGAGTAAATATTATCGCTCGAAAACATTCCGAGCCGATTTCTGGTCACTTAGGAATTCTAAAAACTTATAAGCGTTTAATATTAAATTACTTTTGGCCTGGAATGCATAGTGACGTTGTCAAATTTGTCACATCATGTGAAACCTGTATTGCTCACAAATATAACAATAGTAACGCTTTAGGAGAGATGGGTCGGCCTAAAGAATGTTCCCGTCCATTTCAATTTATAAGCATGGATCTGGTTGGACCTTTGCCAATATCCAGAAGACAAAATGAATACTTATTTGTAGTAACTTGTTGTTTTAGCAAGTACTGTTTGTTGTTTCCAATAAGACGTGCTAATGCTGATATAATTAGTAAAATTCTAGAGGAACAAGTATTTCTGGTACATGGCATACCAAGTACTATTCTTATGGATAATGGTAAGCAATTTACTAGTAGTACTCTAAAACAAATATTTCGGAAATATAAGATACCTAATGTTTATTTTACACCGAAGTACACTCCACAGGTCAATACAGTGGAACGATATAATAAAAGTATCATGGTAGCCGTATCTACCTTTATTGATAATGATCATAGAATTTGGGACGTAAACATTCCAAAAATACAGTTCGCACTAAATAGCGCTGTGAGCGAAGTCACTGGCTACACTCCCTCATTTCTAGTCTACGGTCGAGAGTTAGTTGCATGTGGCTCACATTACATAAGTGCAGACGTCAGCGATGATTTAATTTTTCAACCACGTGACCAATACGCGGAGAATATTGGTTACTTATCAAGCATTTTTAATAAGGTTCAGTGTTCCCTATTGCAATCTCATTCTCGGAATTCTAATTATTATAACTTGCGACGTAGTTCAGTTTCTTTTGATGTTGGTGACGTTATTTGGAAAAAAACTTATTTTTTAAGTGACAAATCGAAAAAGTTCAGTAAAAAGCTAGCACCCAAATTTATGAAATGTCGGATAACAAAAAAGTTATCACCATTAGTTTACGAATTAGAAGATATGCAGGGAAACAGTATCGGTGCTTGGCACGTGAAAGACTTTAAGCCGAAAGTATACAAGGACTAGGATGGAGATATTATTCATTCTCATTTTAGGATTCCTTAACACGAAATCCTTATGTCTAACAGGGGGGGTAATGTAACGACCATGCCGTTATTACATTACTTTCCAGTTTAAAATTAAAAATAAAATACATACAACCGGACAGAGTGTAACCATTTTGTACATAATCTGTCCGGTTGCCTAATTAACGATACCTAATTCACTTTCTCCCTCATACGAGCACCCGTAAAGGTGATTCCATTCGCGATGAGCAGACGGCGATACGCTTCGATGCAGGCAGTCGCATAATTTTCTTGCCTCACAAATTTATAGTAACGTCTAAACTTTAACTGTGCTTCTTTGTGTTCCCGTACTGGGTAAGTTGTGCATACAATATTATTACGTAGATAGTTAAGTATTGTGTATTTATTTAGCTGATTAGTACAGATTTGTATTTTTATAGATTAGTTTAGATTGTAGTATGCTGTGTTATTTTGTACTTTATTACTATTGCCACTAGCCAATACATATATAGTTTTTTTCCGTATCTGAATGTACCTTCTCATTTTCTTTTGCACCGCAACCGCTCAGAAGAAATACTGCAAACAATTGCCTCTTTTCGCAAAGATTAGCGTGTAACGATCATAACCACTAATTACTAGATTGTAATATTAGTCGTTTGACCGACATTACAGGAACTTGGTACGGGCTGAAATAGCGTACCACCTTATTGCGACAGCCATAACCGGGCATCAGCGAGAGTTAGCTGTTGCAGAGCTGGGCTGCTGTTTCTCTCCATCCTGCTACAAATGAACCAGACCCGGAACGTGCCTCAGATTAACAGACAGAACGAGGAGAGTGCGGTATTTGTGGGAACGGTTGACCGAATCGCAGTTTTTGAACCAACGACCCTGATAAAAAAAAAATGATTTTATTAAATCCTAGTAATGTTCACGTCATGGTACTTTTAATTACCCCTTAAAATGTGACAAGGTGATGGCTTCAGTATTCTGGGACTCGAAAGGTGTGATTATGATTGATTATCTTGAAAGGGGTCAGACTATAAACTCTGATTACTACTGCACCTTACTACGTCGTTAACGAGAGGAAATAAAAGAAAAACGTCGAGGAATGCTCAGAAGAAAAGTCCTGTTTCATCAAGATAACGCCCGTGTTCACACGTCAGTACAGTCAATGGCTGGAATTCACAACTGTGGCTTTGAACTGTTACCGCAACCGCCGTATTCACCTGATCTGGCACTATCAGACTTCTTTCTGTTCCCTAACCTAAAAAAGCACTTGGGAGGTCAAAGATTTTCGACAAACGACGAGGTCAAAGCAGCTGTAGACGCATATTTTGACTCTAAGGAAGAATCATTTTTTTAACGGTCTAAATGCTTGGAAGGGGAGGTGGCAAAAGTGTATTGAACTTGATGGTGATTATGTAGAAAAATAAAAATATAACTGATTTAGTATGTGTTTATTTTCTTGGTTAGGCCGAGTACTTTTCAATCCACCCTCGTATTTTCAGTAACTATTGATAAATGGTGGTGTAAGTTGAGTTGTTAATATTTTTTTTGATTCGTAAAGCAGTAGTCACACTACTGCGAATTAAAATTCGAGGACTGGTGAAGTTCGCCGACCAGCGTTAAAGAGAATAGCATCTTCTCGTCGCCGAATTTTCTAAAAATGAGTTGAGTTCGTTCTCAGCAACGTGACCTGTTATTTTTTTTAAAGAACCGAACCTAACGTTGCGCGGGCTATCCAACCTCCACAGTGACAATAGACTGCCTGGCAAAAGACACATTGACGTGACATGACAATATACAATATATTTTAGAAAAAAGTGATAAAACAGAACGGGCAAACGACTTGATAGGAAAACGGAACTAGTGTCGAGCTGATATCATTGTTTCGTTGAGACATCAAGACCCGACCGTTTACTAAACGTTTACGAAACAAACGCACGGCCACAATTGGTCGGTACATCACTTGCTGGTTGTATTGGCCGTATCCGCATTAGCCATTCGTTTGAAGTCCAATGACCACTCTCACTGGAGCCAACGGGAGTGCAAGTCTAACACCGATTTACTTACTCACCTTATTTTTTCACCAAGCAAAATTGGAAACAATGATTTTCGATGTTTTTATTCAAGGAAGCGATGGATCGATGTTTAAGTATACTTAATATCGATGTAAAAACATCGATGATATCGACGACTATTGATCATCCCTAGTTACAAGGCATCTCCCGCAACAACGATCAGGGTACGGAGCTTCCAAATCAAAAGAGCAAGTTTGAATTTATCATTCAATGGCATTTAAAAAAAACGACTAAACATGTTTGAATAAACTATTTCATGCTTTTTCACTGCATTTGAATTGTGATGAACAATTCTAACAAAGATGCAAGTCCCGGCTCCAGAAACACAAAAAGAAAAGCAATCGATTCATTTTTGCCAATGTCGAGTGATAATTTAATTGTAATAAGGACTTCGTTTCGATCGACAGTATAATGATAGTTGACTTTAACTGAAGGTTTGTGGAACTGATGAATGTTGATGTAGATGAAGATTTGCTGGACTGATGGAGACAAAACGAAAAGTACAATTTTGGTCTTAAATTGAATTTTCCAATTACTGTACACTCACGAGCACTTGCTGCATAATAAACTATCAATATTCACAAACAAAACTCAAAATTTACACAGAAATTACAACATTCAATAAAAACACTACCGCTACTTTTTGACTTTCAGCGCCAAAAGTCCCGAATATGTGTTTCTCGAGTAAATACCAAGCTTTACGTGTGAAAGTGTGTTCCTTGTGGCGCCTATTGTTTGCATTAAATTACTTATTGATGTAAATATATCCAATGTCAGATTATTTAAAAAAAAACTAAAACATTTTCTCACATAAAATGTTTTTGATGTGTCAGAATTTTTGAATGATAAAACATAAATAATAATAGTACTTTATTAACGGACATTTTAATGATTACAGACAACATATTTTTGACATTTTCATTTTTTTACTCATTTAAAAAATCTGACATGTCATCTTATTATACTTAATTATTTATTTATTAATGGTAACAGTCATAAACTATTTTCCAGTGTCAAGTAAGGTATCCAAGTATACAATCTTCAGGCAGCAAGACTTCTACTGTAGATTTGCTGGACTGATGGAGACAAAACGAAAAGCACAATTTTTTATCTTGAATTGAATTTTCCAATGACTGGCACTCTTTCAGGAGCAATTGCTGCATTAAACTATCAATATTAAACATCAAAACTCCAAATATACACAGAGATTACAAAATTAAATAAAAATACTACTGCCACTTTTCGAGTTGGCGCCAAAAGTCTTATTATATTTAATATTAATTAAATTTGACTTTAAACTAGGACATGCAAAATTTTATTGTAATAATCAAAATTCAGTTTATCAGAGCGTCCTCTACGACATAAATTTGTACGCCTCCCCATGAGGCAAGACATGTTTTGTACCAATTATTATTGTAACACCGACAATGCTGCACTCTGTAGTAGTTTGCATATAATGTGTAACACGTTATTGTAGGTATATAAAATTTTAATTTTAATTTATTTATTATCTGTTGAGATAAACATCTATATGTCCGAAGGCATCTAACTCGTAAACGATTTAGGCTATTAATTGATTACTGCAAAAATTCAAGATACCTAACAACCGTTACAAACTATGTTTCAACAAAATATTTCAAAAGGTACGTCGGCTCAGTTGGAACAGTGGCTAAGCGATAAGGTGTTAGCTATGGGTTGCGGATTCGATTCTCGCACGATATAAATATTTGTATGGCCTACAGATAATTGTTCCGGGTCTGGCTGATAATGTCTGATAAAAGCATCCTCGAGACACGTATTAAAAAAAAAACTATATTCTGAGTCTTAAATGAGCAACGTGACTGTGCTCATATGACTTTGTGAAAGAAATTGTAATGGATGCAATGACCTTCATGCAGATTTGATTAATATCAATATGAAAAGTATACGCGGAGTTCGAATAATTACAACACAGTAAACTTTGCTTTCCTTAAAGCAACACTAACAGAAATCTTGTAGACTCTTGCTCCAGGCTCCGGGTGCAGGCGGCGCGCGGCGGCCGCTCGCTTGTGTGTAAACAACGACACACCGACGGGATCGTAACGGAAGGACACAATTAATTTGGTTATTGTGAAGAGCATGCGCGGACGTCACGGCCTATAATTAATTCTGTTTCTCAAGGTTGTTTAGTGTTATAGTACTTCTAAATTAGAAAAATGGGCTTCGGGTGTAATAAACAGACCGCAACTGATAAAATGGCTCGAAATTTTGAATTAAAAGTCTAGCGATAGATACCAGACATCAAAGAAAATAATTATCTCCGCCCGGGTGCGAACTGCGTCGACAATTAGTGGCGATAGGGTGCTATCGAACTCTTATCCGACGCTCGGCCGCCTCATCAGCAGCGCGCCACTCAGACTACCATACGATTAAACTGGGTTAAAGAAATCTGATTATCAGTGATTAGACAAGCGGTAGCCCTTGCCTCAAGTCAAATTGAGCGCCGCTAACGGAACCATCGCCATTCACTGCATTATGCGATGTAAAATACAAATTAACACATTTTACAGAGTCTGCCTTTCGGTGCAAATTCGGGATAAAACGCGAGACGTACCGAGATGATGGAGCGGTCAGTGCCCTCGCAGGGCCGGCTGCTGTGCGAGGCGCGAGGAACGCGGGACACCGTGATGTTCACTGCACCGAGCACGCACTGTACACTCGCGACAGACGCAACAAACACGTATGGATGAAAAAGCGCGCGGCCGTCGACTGCGACTGCGAGAGTACTAGAGTGCGGCGGCGCGGAGGCGGCGGGACGACTGCGGGGACACGCGGCAGGCCGACGGGTAATTTGTGTTATCGCGAGGTCCCGACGTCTGGCTCGGGCGGCCGGCGACGCACTCGAGTGCGGTGCACAGGGCAACAGCACTGAGGGCCTGGGGCGGCTTGTAGCTTCAGGGAAGATATTGAGGAGTAAAGTAATTTTTAAATTTTACGTGAAATCGTATAAGCAATTGTGGAGATAAATTTAAAGAAAATATCTTAACTTCGACCTCTCAATATGTATATGAAAACGTTATGTATGTACATAAGAATGTTAATCACTTTAATAAAAAAAGTGATGTTCATAACGTAAATATCAGGAACTAGCACAAATAATGAATGCCAGTTACTCGCAGCTTTTCACAGTTTCAGTAACTGGGGTAGAGTTACTGAAACTGAATACGTTTTTACAACAAAATCCCATATAATATTAAGGAATACATAGATGATAATAACCCCTGGGAATGAGGTGATCGCTACCAAGCTATTTCTACATCTTTATAATACTGCTGTAATGTATATTATTTTTAAAATGCCTGAAAAAAAATCCCGCTAGGTTTCTTGCTGGTTCAGGTAAGCGGCCTTTCTTTGCGCACCAGCGCAATAAGTATTAGTATGTCAATTACTTATATATTGAATAACAAATATTCTATTCTAAATTCGAATAAATTTTTATATTCGTATTAATATTGATAAAACTTCAAGCTCCTAAACATTACAAGTTCATTCCATCAATAAAACTAATTTTAATGATTTAATGGGAGATGGATCAGATCAGACCGGAAGATTTTCCTTGCAGTAGGATTCCTATGCAGGTACCTGTCTTGGTAGGTACCACCCCAGAACAGTTATGCCGTGAAGCAGTATCGTGCAAACTACTCGTGAAAATTACTGTGTTTCGATCTGAATGGCACTGATAGTGTAATTACCGAGTATATAGGACTTGAGAACTATTATCTCAGGGGACGGGCGCAGTGTGGGACCACACAGAAATGTTCTAGTTGATACACCATTAGTTATGGGTGTCGCTCTTACCATTACACCACAATATCAAGGTACGAAGGAACCAGGAAGTGCTCAGTCTTCCTACTAGTCTTCCTAATTAATGGTTCAAGGACTTTATTAAAGAAAAACCATATGGCTTATTATAATACATAAGAATACATGGATGAAAATGCACCTCAAAGCTAGGTGACTGCTGTCAGAATACTTCTAAATACGAATTACCCATGCAATTTTTTAAGACATTTCAAAAATATTAAGAATATTGAAGAAAATACTAAAAAAGAGAGTGCGGATTTTTTTCGCCTGTTTCTTCTCCGGCAGAGGAAAATTAAGAAACAATGGTAGATTGTAAAATAAATTATATTGGACTAACGGAATTTCAATTTCTCAGAAATGAACATATTTAATTTCATTTCGATTCAATTAATAAAAAAAATCTAAATCCTTTTATACCATAACAAATTTTCTTTATCATTGAATGTGTGTGTAAATAGATACTTGGCATGCGTAATTAAAATAAAATAATTACAGATTAGATATTTTTATGTACAAAAGATTCGCAAAAGCCCATTATCTCTGAATGATATGCAAGCTGTTCAAAATATGACGTCTTATACTAATTATGCTAGCGCAAATTTCCGCTATCTCAGTCTCAGCAAATATGTTACAAATGTAATTATATATTCATATTATTTGGTAGCTCAGGGGCTACCAAATAATATGAGAGATGACAAATAATATGATAATATGAGATACCAAATAATATGGAGCAGTGGTAGCCCAGGCGCTTGGGGCTCGCTTTAAATTTCATAGTACCCGTGTTACCTGGGTCCGATTCCCGTTTTGGGCACCACAAAAATTGATACTTGCAATTTTAAATGTCGATTTACCAGGGGTCGGCGGTGAAGGAAAACGTCATGAGGAAACCTGCATGTCTGAGGAATAATAAATATTTAGAAGACATGTGAAGTCCGCCAACCCGCATTGGAGCAGCGTGACGGACACTTGCCGGTTCCAAAACCCTCTCAGAAATGGGAGAAGGCATGTGCTCAGCAGTGGGACATTTATAGACTGTTAATTTCCTTTTTTTTACTTTTATTATTTGGTACAAGAAAGTCGCACAGGTGCTGCTGTATCGAGAGAACGGTGATATACATTTATTTAATTTAGAAAAGGAACGTAAAACGTTGACATAATTAAAGACAAATAATGACGAGACAGAAGATGACTTTAAAGTTTTTCTGACCGTCCAGACACCAAGTCCAGCAGACGGAAGTTACACGCTCGCAGAAACTAGATATATACATGTTCGATCCAGTTCTATCTGTCTGTATTATACTGTTGGCGGTCCGTGCGCTTAGCCGAGCGTAGGACAAAGGCGCGGAGTGACGCGGCAGGCTTGTTTACGCAAGTAATCAAGGGCTGTATGTGCGAAAATTGTCTCTTCCAGTAGTTTTTCCATCGCCAAGCAAGTTGCATTCAATACTCTAGATTATTGCTATCCATTATTTTACATTAGTATTACAGATAAGAGCTTAAAGTCATAAGATCATGGAGGCCTTTAAAAGAGCGGAGGAGAGTATTAAATGGTGTAGGATTCCTATGCAGGAATCTGTCTAGGTAGGTAAAACCGAAACACAGTAATGATTTGCACACTACTGCTTCACGGCAGAATAACTGCCCCTGGGTTGGTACCTAACTAGACAGATTCCTGCATAAGAATCCTACCACCAGTAAACTTACCGCTTACCATCAGGTGAACGTTTTGCTCGTTTCAACACTTGATCCTATAAAAAAAGAACATGTACTGATCGCAAGTCACAAGCTGAAGATCGACATCACTAAATCGTTCGCATCCGTATAAGAACGTAGGCCCTTCTCAAATTTACCAAAGAATGTTCATAAGTCAAATTATCTTGCAAACATGATACGACTGTGCATCATAGGTGCTTGTTCTAATAATCGCTACTGTAATAAATATGCCAACTTTCTGAACTTTTCGAGTTATTGCTGTTTGAGCAGAGATTTTTTGTAATCGATTGGGTTTCGTGGCACCTATAACGTGGCAGGGTTTCTGATTTATCGACTAAGATTTTTTCACGGGGCTCGAGATTTCTCAACTGGGAACTCCTGGGAATTCTCGCCTTTTTATTAAAAATAACATTCTCTTAATGAAGGAGAGTAAGTTAATTTGCTAAGATCCGCATGCAAAATATAAAAAGGTGTATATTACCTAGTTTTTTGAAGAGCACCGGCCGCCCTCCGTCAGTAGTGTGCACAAGCAAACTAACACAGCCACCAGATGCCCTCCACCAACCACTACAATACTACCACTAGATAATATGGTGTATATTCCTAGACGGATTCCTGCACAGGAATCCTACCACTAGTAAAGTTCAAACTAGACTAGCTTATTAACCTTAAAATATAATTACAATAAGGAAAATTTAATTTAAACGGGAAACCGCATTATTCGCCGACTCTATTTTTATTAAGGAAAGCATATTTTAATAATACAAAGGTATTAATAGCATCATCAGTTGATATCTTCGGTTTCTAATCTTTGTAACAAAAATAACGCGATAAAATCCGTAAAATTAGTTTCATTTAAATGTGTAGTGTTCGCGTAAATATAAGAAATCATTTTGTAACAAAGTTCACAGATAACGGGATATTAATAAACTGCAGGATGACTACTCGCCTGTCAAGCGTGGTATCTATGGCAAAATCTGCCCGAAATGAGAGCGAACTTACGAACTTTTGTTTTTATTTATAGGGGAGGTCTTTTTTCAGCAGTCGACTATTGCTAGGCGGGAATGATGATGATGATGAAGGATTTTAAAATAATAATTTTTCAAAGCCTTCCTCAAATTTCAAGTATGTCCCGAAAGTCGCTGAACCGCTTCCTCAGTCCTCTTCATATCAAAAATCTATTAGCGGGAAGAAAACGGAATTAACGTTTATGACAAAGAGTTTTATTTTTAAATGGTGTTATAATCGAAACGTTTGGAAACACATTTGCTGTGTGGCTTTTAAATTTTTTATATTGTTCAGAATAACCGTAAACATAAACTTTTATGGTCATCTCTTTAAGCTTGATAACTAAGCAGAAAACATAATACATAATAAATCGTCACGTCACATAGGTTAAGTTTAATTAAGGTCATACTTCCGCCCGTTTACAGGATTATACTAATCAGAGCAATACTCCATAGCTAGCACATTTTGTAAAATATTAGGCGGGTTCGTCAACCGCTAGATCGTCGACACGATGAGTAATCAATGAAGATACCGCGAGTAACGGCACGCCTCATGTTCGAGTCCGAATGAGGGCACTCGCAACATCACTTGCTTATACAAGTAGCTTTCCTTAGAGCCTTCGAAATCTTAAGTACAACGTACAACGGTAAACGTATTATTTTGTAATACCTTATGGGGTAATTGTCGAAGTTACAATGGTGGTAGGATTCCTATGCTGGAATCCGTCTAGGTAGGTACCTCCCCAGGGCCAGTTATTCTGCCGTGAAGCAGTAGTGTACAAACATTACTGTGTTTCGGTTTGAAGGGCGCTGAGAGCCAGCGTAATCACTGGGCATATGAGAATTAAGAACTGATGTCTTAGGGTGACGAGCGCATTGTGGTGTCACACTGTTCTGGGTGACACATCATTTTTTATGGGCAGACGTTGCACTTACCATCAGGTGAACGTTTTGCTCGTTCGGTCACTTTTATTAAATAAATAAAAAATTATACAGTGTATTGTTTACTTGATTTAATAATTTGAACACATCATACAGATTGCGGTGAAGTTCTTAATGAATCGATTTATTTTTCACGTTGCAGTCCGAGTGCACAGAGTTAGTACTGAGTGACGGGGCATGTGAAATTATTGCTGTAAGATTCATCAGGACATAGGAGTGATCTTAGTAAGTGGCATCGTTTTTTTTTTATAAAAAAAGTTAAATTGAATCACACGTAGTACGAGATATTTACGTCAGATATGAGTTAGGGCGGTGACTCGGCTTTGCTGAGAAATGATATTCGCAGCGGTGCTTCACGTCACGTCATGGATCGTCGGATAAACATTTTTTTGGATTCACTCTATATGTAAATTTGCGCAATTTTGCAAATCCGTCTGCCAGCGTGTAATAATGAATTATTACTGTTGGCCATAACTGGATAAGCAGAGATCGAGATGTGCGTTTATAAAATACATAAGATAAAGATTGTTTTTACACTAATTTTAGCCTCGGCTCCGCCTGCCCAGAATCTAAAAAACTTAAGTTTAGCATAAAATGTATCATATATTATACATTAGTCATGTACAAAATTTAAACGAAACGTATCCAGCGGTTTTTTCAGGATTGAATTATAAATATCCAAACAACTCACCAGATTTAATATATTTGAAGGACTCAATTCAAATTATGGCTAATTATATAAATCTCCCCAAAATAAGAGCTACAAACAATTTTGGCAATATGTGGGGAGGCCTAAGTTCAGCATCGGACTAGTGATAGGCTGAAATGATGATGATGATGAAGGGCTCAAATTATTGGAGATGGGGTAGGCTAGAGTGTATTCAAGGTAGATTGAAAACGGCGGTGGGGAAAGAAAAACAATTATATTTGTTCACCGTCTATTGCGATCTTCAATAACCTCTTTAACTCTAGGGGTTTTCTAGGACAAGTCGCGCACTACCCTTGGACTAGATGTGCTCCAGGCGGCTCAGGCGGGTGCTATGGCCCTGACCGAAGCGCCGCCGGCGACCGTCCCGCGACGAAAACACACTAGCGCGTAGGAAGCGTGATTTTCTCGTATTTCGCCTCGAGCTTTTAAATACTTAATGAGTGGGACCATTTTACGAATTAATACTATTGCGTCGTGACACGCAGATACAGAATGAACATGCACAAACACGTGACAAGCACACATACAGACCAGTTAATCGGTTTTTTGTAGTTTTCAAATCTATTACACGGGAACATATAGTACTTCGATATATTTAAACACATTAGTGTGGTACCGTGTGGTAGCGGTTTAAGAGAATCTACCACCCCATCTCATCCCGTGGGTGTCGTAAAAGTCGACAGAGGGAAAATGAAAACTAGGAGATGGGCAGCAGCATCTTCCTGGAACATCTCAATAAATAAACTGCGGTTGCCAACCCGCCTGCCAAGCCTGGCTACTATGGCAAACTCCCCCCAAAATGAGAGCTGCTAACTTTAGTGGCAATCTATGGGGAAGGCTTATGTTCAGCAGTGGACTAGAAAGGCTGAGATGATGAAACTCATTAGTATCATCTCCATTAATCTATAAACTAGCGAAACTAATTTAATTAAAAATATAATTAATAAATTAAAATCTCCAGAGCTGTGGCACCTCCGAGGCGGGCGCTGGCCTTAATTTCATAGCGCACGTGAAATAACAAGCATTCGCTTGCACAGCCAGCGGTGTGTAATAACATCGTCATCAAAATAATGAAAGCTTGCATATCTGATACTTTCATTTTCAACAGTTAATTGAAAATCGAGTTAATATTCCCTAGAATATCAGATTACTTCTCAAGTGATTTAACCCATTCGTGACTTACGTGTAAAAAATATAAAAACTTCCAAATTAACGTTTGCATAGAGGCAGGGCTGTCAATTCAAAGACTCAATGGATGGCTCTGACAGATCATCATCATCATTTCAGCCTATCACTAGTCCACTGCTGAACAAAAACCACCCCCAAAGATTGCCACAAAAGTTTGCAGCTCTCTTTTTGGGGGAAATTTTTCCATAGTTGCCACGCCTGTCGGGCGGGTTGGCAACCGCAGTTTATTTATTGAGATGTTCCCGCCCATCTTCTGGTTTTTATTTTCCCCTGTGTGGACTTTTACGACATCCACGGGATGATATGGGGTGGTAGATACTCTAAGCCGCTACCGCACGGTAACTCTGACAAATAGAAATATTGAATAATATTTTAAAAAAATATATGTCTGCCTCTCACATACATTGCCACGTCCGATAAACTACATGAATTTCATTAATTTAATTTCATGGAAAGCAATCTGTAATAAATATATAATAAGACATTGTAACAAACAAGGACATGATTTTGAATAATTCGCTTAAAATTGTTCTTAATATTACAGTGTGTTGGCAACAGAATATCACATTTGGTGTCTTAAGGTGCTTTAATATTAAAAACGACCTGAGGAAGTAAATTGTATGAAGTATTCGAACTAAGAATGAATGGCAAGAATTACACAGTTACCAGAGCAGTGGTGCATAGTTTTTGTGTTTGTGAGAACACATGTGCATAGTTTTTACTGGTGGTAGGATTACTGTGCGGGAATCTGTCTAGGTAGGTACCACCGCCGAGCCAGTTATTCTGCCGTGAAGCAGTAGTGTGCAAACATTACTGTGTTTCGGTTTGAAGGGCACTGAGCTAGCGTAATCACTGGGCATATGAGACTTAAGAACTTATGTCTCCAGGTGTCGGGCGCAGTGTGGTGCTAAACAGAAATATTCTGAGTAACACAGCATCTGTTATGGGCAGACGTTGCACTTACCATCAGGTGAACGTTTTGATCGTCTCGTCACTTTATCAAATAAAAAAAATAAAAAATCCTCCAAAACATGGGAGTGGTCTGATCCCTAGAAATTTACAAAGGCTTACGATGATAATTAAGGTAAACGTTATTAATTAAACATTGGTCAAGTACAGTCATAACTTTTACGTTCGGAGGCGCTCACCGTTAATCCCACCTACCACGAGGGATTTCATGCATCGATAAAAACTATAGTTAATAGAATCAGGCGTTACTTTGCGGAAATCCATTATAAAGAAGGAAAGAACGTTAATTTGCTAAGATCCGCATGAAAAATGTAAAATGGTGTGCATTACCTAAGTTTTGGTGAGCACCGCCCGCCCTCTCTCAACTGCGTGCACAAGCAAGTCACTACCGCCACCGGGAGCCGCCACCAGATACCCTACACCACTACAACACTACCACTAGGCAATGCACACCGCTGAAGTCGAGAACACGACACGAGTTTCACCTCAAAACGAGGCATAATCAAGTTATATTGACACTACGACAGTCAGCCGCCGAGCCGAAAACTATACCAAAATCAGTCGTAAGTCTATTCGACTCGATTGGATCGGGCGTGTGAAAGCAAATATTGGTCTTCACGCACAGTCGACATGAAATCGAAAGGCCTCACGAAAACGCGCTTCAATAAACAGTTAACGTGGGGCTTGAATTAACTGCATCGAAACTAAACATTTCGGAATGTTTATTTATTTAATTAGACACACTAACAGTCAAAATTTCGAAAATAGAACATAACGTAGACCAGTGATTCCCAAAGTGGTCTATATCGACCCCTAGGGGTCTATGACAACTTGCAAGGGGTCTACGTCAGCGAAAAAAAATTTGGGAGTCCATGAAATGAAAATGGGGGTCCACGATAGTGGATCTCAACACATACACTGATAGTACCTATTTACTTACATCATACTACGAGTATTTTATAATATCAAAACATATACATTATTTATAAAAGTACATATGAAGATACAAAATTTTATTTTGAGTAGTTTTAATTTAAATTCAATTAATAAAGTTATAAATTAACATGTGTTTTTACTTTAAGTTTTTAACACTAAACTTCACTACAGTTAGAAATTTACAGGAAATCAATATCAGGTAAGTAGGGGGTCTACCCAACACGGAAAAACATGGCAAAGGGTCTACGACACAAAAAAGTTTAGGGAACTCTGACGTAGACAATACAGTACATTATCTTGACATGAGCACCTATAATAGGCGTGTTCAACATTCAATAATACGTGACTAATAAGTACTTCAAAAATTAAAAAAGTCTTAAAAACATTTGTGCGCAAGAGAAATAAACATATGCTATTGTTATGTAAAAAAATCACAGCAGATCAGCCGAGATAGGTACCATCCCAGAGTCAGTTATTCTGCCGTGAAGCAGTAGTGTGTAGATTGTAGATTGCAACGGTCCGGTGTCCGCAACTCCACGTCTAGCGCGTATTTTGCGTGGCAGTAGTGTGTACATGTTACTGTATATCGGATTGAAGAGCACTGAGAGCTGGTGTATTCACTGGGCATATGAGACTTAACAACTGATGCCCCAGGGCGACGAGCGCAGTGTGGTGTCACACAGAAATGGTGTGTGACACAACACAGCAGTTGTTATGAGCAGAAAATTATCCGTTTGATCACTGGTAAAACACGGTACAATCACAATACATGTAAGCATCCGAAGCAATAATGTTTGTTTTTTGGCTTCAGCAGGGTTGCGAACCCAGGGCAAACAAATCAGTAGGTGAGTTTCTTATACTTTTATAACGAACGAAACTTAATATAATTCTTTCTAATAGGTTCAGACCATAAACTACTCGTATTTCAGCAAAAGCTGGAGCAAAGAGAACGTGCTTAAGACGAATCAGAGAATGCTGCGTTGAGAAATACGAATTAATGAATTGCCTAGACGATGTTTTTGCCGTGTGGTGGCGGCTTAAGAGAATCTACCACCTCATCTCATCCCGTGGGTATATATTTCGACAGAGGGATAGTAAAAACCAGCAGATGGGCAGCAGTTTCTTCCTGGAACATCAGAATAAATAAACTGCGGCTGCCCACCCGCCCGACAAGCGTGGCGACTATGGCACAGTCTCCCCAAATTGAGAGCGACAAACTTTTGTGGCAATCAATGGGGGAGGGCTATGTTCAGCAGTGGACTATGATGATGATGATTTATGTAAGTTAAATAAACATTGCAATATAACATTAAAGGATGTGCAGTCGAGGCAGTCGAGCGCGGCTCGTTGTCGCCAGCGCGAAGCGGCGCCTCGTACCACCTAACAAGATTGCACACCTCCGCGCCGAGTGTGGACACACAATGTATTGCATCCGTTCACGTTATTGCTTCACTTCTAATAGAAGCCATAGGTGGAGGACATCTCTGTTAAAATATTCTTGATGTTATTAAGTTTGAAGTAATATATGATTTATGCCTGTGTTTACAGAAAAAATTAACGCGCCACCGTATGCTTGGTTTTTTCAATGTCGGTTTATAGATTGAACTTCGGCTTATGTTTTATTTAACTGAAATATTTTATAAATCGTGTAGCACTTTCCGAGAATATTTAGATACCAATTATTTTCTATATGTTTAGTTATTCAAGAATGTGTCGTTATCAGATGAGCATATAAACAAAATAGTGATAAGGATAGGGGTGTGTCGGTAGGAAAGTGGCGAGAGCAAGTCTGTGAAGATGCAGGGGCTTTGTGTGTGTGTGTGTGTGTGCGATACTCACGTTGTTCCTGAACTTGAAAAATAGAGACATGAAGAAATTGAAAGCGGCTCGTGGAGACAATCACGAGTGTTGCGTACTTCGCAGAAGGTCGGTCGTGAGTTGCGAGGAGCGGTCGCGAGATGCGGGCGGAGATCGAGCTGCGGCCGGCGACGCGGCCTCACTGCCGCGCACTGCCGCGCGCCGCCGCCGGCCGGGACTTCACTCGGTTCACCTGCAACCTCGGAGATCGATTCGTGAAGAATCCTTTGTGCTTTTTAATTTCATTAATTTCTTTTTATTATAAGCTAATTTCGGTACTTTTTTAGTGGTTTCATCGTGTATAATATGATTTAGATGTGAAAGGTGAGATCAATCAGTACATAAATTAATACTTTCATTAGCAAATATACGTTTTGTGAATACAATTTTCAATTTTTTTTTTCATAAAAGCATTAAAATATTTCCATATAAGTAAAGCATGAAGCAACATGATGTGTAGGACTGTGTTTAGGAGTGTGCGTGGTGTCGCCAGGGGCCTGCGTCGCAGCGGAGGCTCGGTCTGTGGTGTCAGGGCGCGTGCGCGGACGTATCGAGCAGGCGGCGGCGGACAGTGGCGACAGTCCGCCTCGCGAGCACGCGGCGGCACGTATGATTGTGAGCGCGTGAGGCACGATGCGTGCGTGGGCGTGCTGGCTGGCACTGGCGCTGGCGGTGGCGGGCGCGCGCGAGCTCGACCCGGCCGCCTGCGCCGCGCGCTTCGACGTGCAGCGCGATAAGATCATCCGCACAGAGGAGTCGCGCGACATGGGCGCGCGCTACCTCGCCGAGCTCGACGTGGGCTCGCGCGCCGAGTGCCTGCGCCTCTGCTGCGAGACCGACGCCTGTGACGTCTTCGTCTTCGAGGAGAAGGTCGGTCCTCCCTGTATTCCGCTCATGTACACTCGCCAAACACGCAGATTCTTATCTGGAATTAATGCTCGTTATAGCGGCACGTCATCGCTGCTATAACGCACTGAAGGACACTGATTCGATTTGCCGTGGCTCAATACGTGCACCGCAAATTCACTATGAAATTTCAAAGATGTAGAAAATATATAGTGAGCCCATTCCTTTGATTCAATTTAATATTTCCTTTTTATAGAAGTGATGATTTTGAACTGATAAAGAAATTTATACGAGAAATATCCACAGGGACCTTTACGTTGTGTCAGTCAAAAAGTTTACAACACACAAAGGGTTTAGTAGAACGATTACACGACACACAATGTTATAACGTTCAGCTGAAATCAACTAAACGTGAGTAGAGTGGGTTCAGTAAATTATGAAACTGAAAATAATTAACTCAGTTATCGAGAGAAACCAAAGCAAATACTTATATCTTTTGTTGTGCTTGGGCGCTCAGAGGAAAACATAAATATTGCAATTACCTTCTCAAATTATCGTAACAAAAACGTTATTATTTTAAATTTTAATATTGAAAGTGCCTCAGTCCTAAATTTAGCCCGCTTCTGTGTTGAAAGACTTTGTGAAAATAATTTTATTTCGTATATCACTTTTTGTTCTTACAAAAAGCTCTTGCTCGGCCGACATGTTAGCTTATCATCTAAATGAACCAATCCCGGTGTTCAGAGCCCGGGCAGCTGCTACCTGTTCAAGTGCGGGCCGCCAGAGGACTTCCGCTGCAAGTTCACGGCGCACGGGAACTTCAGCAGCGGTGTGCTGGCGCTCAGCCGCCGCTTGGCCGAGCTGCAAGATCAGGAACGCCACACACACCACGAGCAGCAGCTCGCCAACCTCAGGTAAGTTTACAGCTCGTTGACATCCGAAACAATCTTGTGGATTTCCAAACACAATCATCCAACTAGTATAGAACCTGAATATTATCCTCCATACGTTTGAGGCAAATACATGTCCTTGCATTCCCCGCATTCGAATCGAGCTCAAGGTGCGACAGCAATGTAAAAAATATTACATATATTACAATACAATGAATCAATGGTTTCGCATTTTATTGCGAACATTCCAGACCTTATAACATGACAGTGGAATGCCATTACAATTTAAAAATTACGGACCTTTTGTAATATTTTTGTTATTGTTACTATATGCGCACCCTTACGCTGAACTTACCGTAAATAATGTTCAAAGAGATAATTTTAAGAGAGCGCTTCTAAGTGTTCTATTTAAGAGCCGCGCCTACATTATTTTTAAGATTGTACTACATGGTTACAGAAGAAATGCTGTAACCTGTACAGCTGTAGCATTTCTTCTGTAACCATGTGCTAAAAACAGGAAGAATTTATTTAGGGATTCGACGTCGTAACAGAAGCTGCGCAAAAAAATCCTGTTATTGTAAATATGAAGATACTTCTGATGATTCTGATCGGAATTATAATATTTATATAAATATTAACAAATATGTATTCACTTAATAAAATATTTTTTATTTTTTATTACCCCGGCGCTGCAATGATGTATCAGACTGTATTTAACTTTTTCTATTATTACGCGAATGAACTATAGTGTAATCTTGGAAGAATACCTGTTATCACGGATATACCCTCTGCAAAGCGCGGCCAAAATGCGATGAATATGTTGAATTAATTATGACTTTTAACGATCAGGAAAGGAAATTTCACTAGTTGTAATCGCAAGTATCTACAACGGTGTCTTGGCGCAGAAACCCTACGAGCACGAGCAGTCCGGCGCCCCCGCCGGTACCGGCTGCGGCGCCGCAACTGCCCCAGCAGCAACAACTGCAGCAGCAGCAAGTGCAACTGCAAACAGTGTCGCAGCCGAAGCAGGCGCCGCTACCGGCGCTGTCACCGCCGCCGCAGCGACCGCCGCCCCCACCCAGTACGTCAACACTTCGTATATTACTAGTTATAGATTCACATATAAGTAAGACTTTTACGGTGTGACAAGGACGTTACACCAAATTCATCATCATGTTTAATTTAAGACGTACCCGTTGGAAGACACTATTAATGTCATTTTATATAGTGCCTAGGTACTCCAGCGATAATTTACATTGATGTTAATGCCATATCCTTTTCAGTCCAGTAGCATACAGTGTACCGTTGAAGAGTTTCGGGCATACGACAATCGCATATCGTACACGTTTCAGCTATTGAATCGGTTTTGCAATCTGGTTCTGTCTGGTACAAACACTTCACCACAGAGAGTAGCACGGCCCAAATTTAAACTGAATCGGCTTCCTGATAGGCCACATATCTTTATCGTTGTGGATTGTACTCTTCAGTCTTCAGTAAAATCGGCGAAGAAACAAGTAGAAACATACACATGCTTCATCAGGTTTATTTTTTTGGAAACGGGCTGGTTCGGCGAATTTCGCTATGGCAAAGTTACCGACCGTTGTCCAGGATGCACTGGCCAAACATGCTGCTGTTCCGCCCCGGACGTAAAGGGAGGGAGGTTACCCAACCTCACGATACCGACAAACAGTGCGAATTTCATCTAAACAGTTTTCGAAATCTTCGAGCTGCTCTTAGACATTCGAGAGACAGAGATTTTTTAACATCATGTTCATCAGGTTCAGTGTACCAATATGCTAACGAAATAACGGAATGCAGTATTCTAAAACGAAAACCAAGTGTTCAGTCATTGTGCGTCAGGTTGATAACGGGGCGGATGTCCGTCGGTGCAGTCGAATGAGGAGGAAAAGAAGCAGCGAGACCTTCATATTTGACGGGACAACGGGTCGACATAGACATAAACTGGTTTTGGGGTCGACGAAGTCTAAAAATCGACCTCTATTAATTAACACAAGTTTTTATTTGAAACTTTCAAGATACTGTATAAGTTGTGTTACGTGTGCAAACTTGTATTAAGAATGACTAATATTTTAGAAGGAAGTAACAGAGTTGTAGTTTTAAAAAACTCAACAAGTCGGTAAGCGCTCACAAGTTCGTACAAGAAAAACTCGGCAAGTCAATTAGCGTGGACAAGTTCGTGCAAGATAATGTGTTATAGCGTACAAGTCTTGTCACGTTTTGGCCTGCTGAGTATTTGACGTATACTATACAGGGTCATTAGTAATGTCCTATACGTCCCGGCAGGCTGGGCTTAGGGACGATGTGTATATGCCCCAAAAAATATAATGAGGCCCGCAGCATGATACCTGTAGGAGATATGTCGACTTGAAGAATTTGCTTAAAACTCATAAGTGACTACCCTGTTATACAGCTGATCGAATGAATGAACTCATTAGTTAAATTGGGCGGTTTTCCATTGAGCTGTCATCGAAAGAACTCGCAAGTACTAGGATAACATGATCCTTAAGGAAATCTGTTGCGAAGTAAGTCTGTTAGTATGACGCCGTAGTAGGGTACCATAAATTAAATGGAGAAGAAAACGTATTTTAAATTTTTCTAGATCGGGGTACCGACTTCCTTAGTTAGGGTCGCGTAAAGTTTTACAAGTTTTAAAGTTTTTAAGTGTTTTTGTATGGACATTTTTAGTATTCAATTTTGTCATTAAAGCTTCACCGTCGTATTTATCAGATCAAAGTAGCATGGGTAGGTGCCGGGATGTTATACCAAATATGAATATGTTGTATACGGGATTTCCGGGGGGGCCTTAGGTGTCAGTTCATTTCGGAAAAGGGTTCTCTTGCCCAAAATATTTTGGAAATCCCCGGTCTAAATAAATACTTAGTTCAGTTTTTTGGATAGCATATGCAAAGTGTGGGTTCCGCGCAGGGCGGTGCAGCCGGTACCAGTTCGAGTGCCGGCGCGGCGGCGAGTGCATCGCGGTTTACAACGCGTGCGACGGCGTGCCGCAGTGCGCGGACGGCAGCGACGAGGCGCCCGAGCTGGGCTGCCCCGCCGCGCCGCCCAGCGCACCGCCCGCCACCGCGCCCCCCTCACACCCGCACCTGCCGCCACAGTCAGTGCCACAGCCGCCGCAGACACAGGTCACATACCATTACTGCTTATAAATTCACTGGTAGTTCTACCTAATGTTGCCAGATCCAGTGAGTCAAATTTCGGGACAGAAGGTAAAAATAATCGGAACTTTCAATTTCTAATTGGGACAGCTACAAAAAACAGGGTCTTGTGTATCATCATTTATTTTTAACGAACGGTCAGTTTTTTTAAATGGTATATTACCATCGATTCGTACAAGAAACAACAAATAAAACTTAAACTAGATCAATTTAGAGGTTAGTGAGAAATCGGAACGGGTGTCCCGATTATGGGCGTATCGACTGATCGAATGTGTTGAGATCGGAGAAGGATTTTATAGTAAATGGTAGTTTCGATGGTAAGTGTCATGCCTCCTACAACAAATGCTGTGTCACCTAGAATATTTCAAAGTGGCACTCTCCCTCTCTACGCCCGTCCCCCTAAGACATCAGTTCTTAAGTCTCATGTGCCCAGTAATTACTGTAGTTCCCAGTGCCTCTCAGACCAAAACACAGTAATGTTTGCACACGGCAGAATAACTGACATTGCGGTGTTACTTACCTAGGTATGTATGTAACATCTAATTATTATAATTTCGTGTGGCATTTCCCAGCAATATGAAGAATGAAATATTATTTAGTTTTCTGTGTAGGGCGTGCAAGGTGACAGGGGCTCGCCGGGTGCGCAGAGTGTGCAGGACATGCTGGGTGCGCAGAGTGTGCAGGGTATGCAGGGCTTGCCGGCTGCAGAAGGCGGGGCGGAGGGGGCCAGCGAGGAGGGTGGCGCGGGCGAGCTGTGGCCACGCCGCCTGGCACAGGCCCAACACCGCCACACCGGTACGAACATTATTCCTTAGTCCTTGCTGAGACTTTATAACGTTTTCGTTAAAACACTTCACATTTTCATCTACATTACTTAGTTTTCATTACTCAAACAATTATAGGCACGGGTGCGAGAACACAACTTCTTCTCACACTTGTTCAAGAAGTTACAACTCTAAACGATTATCAAGTTATGTTGACTCTACGACAGACACTCACTGGGCGGCTGTCTGTCGTAGAGCCAATATCACGTTTTTAGATGGAAGTACTATTAAAATGATGCCAGAGCAAAATGATAACAGACGAATTCGCTTAAAGTGCGTATCGTCTAAACAATCTGCGTGCCACGCGTGGTAATTAACATTAAGCAAACATTTATCAACTTAGGATAGGCCTGCAATGGACTGCTCAAAGGAGGTAATCTTATCTCACATTACTATGAATTAGGTCAGCAGAGCAGTTAGAATACTACGAGTAAATATCGTTAACAACATGTCACTGTCTATAAATTCTGTATGCGTAGGCCGCCGCTATTAGAAGTCTGAGTGAATCTAGATTCCTGGAAGCCAGCCAATGCATTGTATTTGCCTAACGAAGCTAGTCAAGACTTGAAGATAGCAATACGCAAACTGTCAATTATTACTCATTTTAAAAGTTTGGAATGCACAATTTTTGATATGCTATTAAGGAGAGCATGGCCTCTTTAGCGACCCTATTAAAGACTACTAAAGGTGCATAAACTTTCCTGCGTGTTGTTTGATGGCAACGTAGGAATAACTGGTGGTAGGATTCCTATGCAGGAATCCGTATAGGTAGGTTAACCCCAGAGCCAGTTATTCTGACGTGAAGCAGTAGTGTGCAAACATTACTGTGTTTCGAATTGAAAGGCACTGTGAGCTAGTGTAATCACTGGGCATTTGGGACTTAAGAACTGATGTTTCAGGGTGATGGGCGTAGTGTGATGTCACCCAGACATATTCTAGGTGACGCAGCATTTGCAAGGACAGACGCTGCAAATAACCACCAAGTGAACGTTTGGCTCGTTTCATCAGTTTATCCAATTAAATAAAATGCCACCGCGTGGATGTTGTAACAGTCGTCAAAATGAAAAGCCTGGTAAAACTCATAATTAATTCCAACGTGTTACGGAACAAGAAATCCTCCCTTCTCGGGAGAGGCCTTTGTCCAGCAGTGGACAATTAACTGGCTGATGATGATGAAACATTGTTATCATATCCATGGGTGCCGGAACGAGGTTGCAAGGTGGTGCATTTGCATCTCACTGACACGGACGTCGGGCCAATCTTTATTTTCCTATACAGGTGGATAAAATGGGATGGCTGGTATTGATAAAAAAAGCAAGTGAATCTTTGTAATCAAACATGGGATTATTTTAAGGCCGCATCGCCCGCATAATTGGTTTTAAAATCTCGTATTACGTGGTAGCTGCAATAATCCATACTAATATTATAAATGCGAAAGTAACTCTCTCTGTTCCTTTGTCCGTTTGATACTTTTTCAAGGTTCAACTGCTGAACCGATCTTGACGAAATTTGGCATAGAGATAGCTTGCATTCCGCAGACGGACACAGGGTTTTTATCTCGGATAATCAAACAGTTCCCAAAGGATATTTAAAAAACCTATATCCACGCAGACGAAATCGCAGCCAGTAGAATATAACGTATAGATGCAGATGCACCTCCCTGAAAATAATACAACTAAATCCTACCGGCGCCCATGATCATATCCTAACAGCTCAACTCACTATCAATCATGTTGAGCGTAGTTTTTTTTTTATTGTATAAAGTGATGAAACGGGCAAAACGTTCACCTGATGGTGAAGTGCAACGTCTGCCCATAACAAATGCTGTGTCACACAGAAAATTTCGTTGTGACACCACACTGTGTCCATCACCCTGAGACATAAGTTCTTAAGTCTCACATGCCCAGTGATTACACTAGCTCACAGTGCCCTTCAAACCGAAACACAGTAATGTTTGCACACTACTGCTTCACGCCAGAATAACTGGCCCTGGGGTGGTACCTACCTAGACCCTTTAATATGGTTGAGGTGGGCGATGGCTGCCACATGCGTCCTACTTGTGAACGGGTGCTGCTTGTGGAGGCTGGTCTGCTTGAGTTTGTAATACACTCATATTGTTATATTGAAACTGTTGAATTTTTTGTCATGGAGCGTGCTTCGGTTATTTATGAGACTATTCCCTGTAACTTTGTATGTAATGTTGTATGCTGAATATAAAAAAAGTATGCCAAAATAAAATATACCTGCGAAGATTCTTTCGCCTATTTCTTCTCCGACAGAGGGATCTCCTTTCCGAAACGGCGATAGATTGTAAAAAATTACGTTTGACAAACGAAATTTTTATTTCTTAAGTTGAAGTTAATGCGATAGGTATCCCGCAGGGTAGAATAGCACTTACTTCTTTCCTACAGAGGTATCGTAAGAGGCAACTAAGTTATAGTACAGACAGCGTTTATTCGGGCAGAACAACACCATAACATACAATGCTGTGACTATACTGCTCGTGGGAACTAAATGGGCAGTAAGAATTTTTTCGACTCTTACCAAAATGGCGACGGCGTGGTTAGCCATCCGTCACGTCTCGTTTCCAACGGGAGCGAAAAGTGGGCTACGTGATTTGCCTCTGCCTACCCCTTGGTATAGGAAAAAGACGTGACTGTATGTACGTATGTGAAAAATAAAAAATTTTAATTTCATTCCGTGTTGTCAAATACGCGTCCATTCACAATGACCTTGTGGTTTCATCTAGAGTGCTCATTCCATTGCAAATTCACATCGTAAAGAATGTCGTTTGCGCTTTAAAACTATTTTTTGAATTAGGAAGGTCTAATTTAATTTATCAACTTTTATGTGAGGATAAATCACTGATAGATGAGTGGGTTGTTGTATTTGTGAGGCAGGTTTAGCGGGTGGAGTTAGTGGCGCCGGTGGAGCGGGAGGTGTAGGAGGGGCGGATGGCAGCTCGCCGCACATCTTCAGCCACCAGGGCGGGCTGCTGCAGGCCGCGCCCTTCGCGCCGCCCGCCTGGCCGCGCCACGCCTGGCCACCTGACCCGCCGCACAACGGTGAGCTCAGTAACTGCGTCGCTAATTATCTCTTAATAAATCTATAATCATATGGTCCTGGTGATTAATATTGGCATGTTTTTTATTGGAGAAAGTGACGAAACGATCGACTCTTTCACCTGATGATGAGTGCAACGGTCGTCCACAAAAAATGCCGTGTCACCCAGAACATTTCTGTGTGACACCACACTGCGCCCGTCACCCTGAGACATCAGATCATAAGTATCATCCCCAGTGATTACACTACCTCACAGTGCCCTTCAAACCGAAACACAGTAATGCTTGCAAACTACTGCTTTACGGTAGAATTATTGGCCCCAATTATTTATGGCCCTGGGACGGTACCTATCTAGATGGATTCCTGCATAGGAATCCTACCACCAGTTATTCATAAATACTAATATTTCAAAAAACCTTACCCTCTGAGGATTCCGTGCCATTATGTAATTCTACGTACCTATGCAATTTTAATATACGTAAACAAAAGTTTGAGCAGAACGTCCTCTCCGGCATACATTTTTACGCCTCCCCATGAGGCAGGACGTGTTGGTACCAATTATTCGACTGTAACACAATGTTTGTCGACAACGCTGCACTCTGTAGTACCACATATTTTTGCAAATAAATAAAATATGAATATGAAGTGAGTTATATTGTCATTGCTACGAAAGTGACGACACGTGCTAATTGTTCACTCGATGGTAAGTGCAACGTCTGCTCATCGCAAGTGCTTTGCCCTGCGTCACCCAGAACATTTCTGTGTGGCACCACACTGCGCTCTCCATCAGTTCTTAAGTCTCATGTGTCCTATAATTACAATAGCTATCTGTGCCCGTCATACCATACAATGGTGTTTGCACACTACTGCGTGTTACCTACCTAGGAGTAGACGATTTCTGCATAATGATCACATAACCAGTGTATTGTGTTCGAAGCAAGATTTAATAAAGAAATCGCTATAGCCCCGTCGTTTTACCTAATTATTATACATTGATTTAAAAAAAAACGTTTGTTACCTCTCAATGTGTCTAAGATCAATTTTATTTGGAGAAGAAGCGAGGAAGCTAAAATTTATATTTATATATATATATATATATATATATATATATATATATAATATGTGTAACAAATACATTAAATTGAATAAAATAAAACATTCATTATTTACATTCATATTGACAATGTCAATCACAAAGTAGTCTGTCGTTTATTTACATCACAGAGTTACAGACAGAGATGACAGTGTATGTTCATACTGCCAATGTCAAACACGTAATAGTCTCTGGGCAAAAAGTCGCACAGAGTATTTAAAATGTTGCCAACTAATAATTACTCAAACGTACTGTTATACCCCGCACATGTAGAGACATATGCAAAAGTGCAACTCTGGCTATCGTCTTAATTGAATCACGAACAAACGAAAATTACGAATTGGAATTTTACGAGAAGATAGTGTTGTTGTAGATCATAGTATACGATATTATTCTCTACGTGCTCCCTCTTGTCTTTCCTAATAAAAACACACAAAGTGATCCTATAAGAGGTCCGTTTTAGTTTTGAGATAAGGAACCCAATATATGATTTCGGCCCGCGGGCCAGGTTTGTTTTGACCCAAACATAAATACTTAAATAAACTTTACTGGTTGTAGGATTCCTATGCAAGAATCCGTCTAGGTTGGTACCACCCCTGGGCCAGTTATTCTGCCGTGAAGTAGTTGTGTGCAAACATTACTGTAATCCGGTCTGTAGGGCACATTACTGTGTTTCGGTTTGAAGGGCACTGTGAGCTAGTGTAATCACTGGACATATGAGACTTAAGAACTTATGTCTCAGAGTGATGGGCAGACGTTGCACTTACCATCAGGTGAACGGTTTGCTCGTTTCATCACTTTTTCAAATAAAAAAAAAAATCCGGACTGTGTCGCGTTCGCTGCGTGCTCTGCGGGCCTCCATTCGGACCCCACGGGACCGCCCACGGGAGTGAACCCCCTGGTAAGGAACCCAACGGAATGGAATGTAGATATATTAGAGCAAAACCCACGGCACTACATTTTTATCGTGCAGAAACTACGCCACCTGCTAGAAGTAGCCGAGTGGATGTTAAAATCATACCTACTCATGTCTTTTTACAGATGTGGAAAATATCGACGGTCTGGGCAGCATGGGCGGAATGGGTAACGTGGGGGGCGCGGGCGGTGGCGGCGGGTGGGGCTACTCGCGGCTGGAGCCCTGGCCCGACGAGCGCCGCGCCTGGCCCGTGCCGCCGCGAATCGACCCTGTACGTATCATTTGCAAAACGGAAAATACTCTCACAGGTTTCCTAACTACATATATGTATTATCTGCCCACGGAATCAAAGGAGAAGAAAATTAAATAAAACTAAAATTTGCAATTTTCCCGACGCGACATTTAACTCTGAAGTCACGGAAGGACTGAGACGTTAGAGGTCCTGATGTCATAGTTAATCCAGGCTACCTTCAGCTTTAATTATTATTTTTGATCCGATCTACGCAAAACGAGCTGAATGTCTTTTTTATTGGATAAAGTTAATTAAAGTGCTTTGCCCTGTGTCACTCACAACATTTCTGTGTTGCACCACACTGCGCTCTTCGTCAGTTCTTAACTTCTTAAGTCTCATGTGTCATTTAATTACAATAGCTCTCAGTGCCCGTCACACCGAAACAGTAATGTTTGCACACTACTGCTTTACGGCACAATAACTGGCTACATAATAGCTTTACCACTATTAACAACAACTTCCAGTAATTCAAAATTTGACGATGTCTCAGACTTTTATTAACGTATTAAATGAACGCAATTGGTTGACTGTAAGCCAATCAAAGCATTGGTTAAAAGTGCGTCTTGTTCTAATCTTTCTTCCAAAGAAATAGATGTTATTTTTCTATAATATAATTTCTATAATATAATCTAAATGTCACTGGAAACTATGGAGTTTCAATGTTAGAACCTTGTGAAAAACCATTAAAAAAATTCGTTTTCATTTCTTAACAATATTAAGTTGTTTTGAACTCTATTCTATTGCCTATTCGGTTGCGTAAATAAGATAGATTTACGCGAATACTACATATTAAAATATATAAAAAATATAAATAAAAATATAAGATAAATTCCGTAAAAATAGTTTTATTTACAAGCTAGATTTGTTATTTTTAAAAAGCGAGTTGAGTGAGTTTTTTTGTTAACCAAATATATGTATATAGTCATACTTGTGTTTAAATCAAATCAATATAAAACGTTCACCGCATCAGCGCACTGTATTATATGATGACATCATTGAACAAACTTTGTTTTTTTGATCGCCACGTTTACTCTTTTGTGTTGTATACAGGAAATGCCAGTATATATGCCGGCGAAGACAATGCCAGAGCTACCGCTGTACTCGGGGCAGCAGCAGGCGCTCCGCGACGCGCCCAAGAAGGGCTTCGAGCTGCGCGCACAACAGTCCGCCGTGCAGTCCGCCGAGCAGCCCGCCGCGCAGCCCGCCGAGCAACTCGCCGCGCAGCCTGCCGCCGCGCCGCAGCCGGACCTAAGAGAGGAGAGCAAGCCGGACCTTGTCGAGAATACCACGAAGAAGAAGGTTTTGAAAGACAAGGTAATTTTCTTAATTCTTCACAGGATCAGTGTCGTCTGGTGGCAGAATTCCTATGCAGGAATTCGTTTCGGTGGCACTCAAGGGTGTCGAAACGTTGGAGCAGTTAAAGAACATATAGCTGATGTGAAGCATCGACACTCTAGGAAGTCTGCAGTCTGTGACCATGTTCTGGATCATCCCAACCATTACATCAGATTTGATAGACCACAAATCCTTGCAAAAGAACACCGATTCCTACCAAGGACGATTCGCGAGGCTATTGAAATTAAAAAAACATCCTAATTTCAATAGGGAAGATGGTTGGGTATTATCACCGGCTTGGGATACTATTATTAATAAAATTAAATCAAAAACCAAGCATACCACTGCAAGGCTTCAAGACACAGTAAGCTCTTTCTGCGTAGATCGGACTAAAAATAATAATTAAAAGCTGAAGGTACCCCGGGTTAACTATGACATCAGGACAACTGTCACCTCAGTCGCCCCGTGACCATGGGTGCTGTAAAGCGCCCGAAACGTCTGGTTAAAAATAGTTCTAAATTAAACGCGATAAAATCCGTAAAAAGTAGTTTTATTTAAATGTGTAATATTCGCGTAAATAAAAGAAAACACTGTGTAAATATTTTAAATAAACTTATATTTTGACTCGACGATGACACGGAGACAAGAGACGAGAGGAGCCTCAACCGCGGAAACACTTCGACTCGCGTCAATGTAATGATGCTCCATGTGTCATTTTTTATGTATATAAGTAATCTTATACTAAATTTAACAAACCCAAATTTCAATTCAAGGGTTTTTGTCGAGTTTTGATTAAAAAAAAAATATAATTTGTTAATAAAATAAAAAATATATTGGTGTAATAAGACAAGTTGCTAGCAAATGCTGTTTTGACTAAAGGAGAACTGTCGAAAAGACTTGTCTGTTCGACAGTTCTCTGTTCGCCTCCTCCATGATGTGAGATGTGTAAAGATAGTAGGTATAATATTGGTCGTTAACAACTCTTACTAGCTCTGAAGTGACGTATGTCTACCGGTGAACTAATTACGAGCCGATTTAAAGTATTTTTTTAAATAAGCTTGGTTTATGTGAAACTGTCCGCAGGGTCCGGAGCCGCGCGTGGCGACGCATGTGGGTGCGGCAGTGCCGTGGGCCGACGAGCACGACGGGCTCAGCGAGCACCCGCCGTCCGCCGTGCTGCTGCTCGTGCTCGGTACAGCCTCGCTACTTGCTCACACACAATACTTACACAGGCCTCATTAACGTCAGCATCGTCATCGAGACATGCGACGTATAAACGACGTAACTGACGGATATCATAAAATAGCTGAGAAATCAGCCCTTCTAGAAACACGATATAAACAATTTATGAAGAAAATAAATAATGTAAGAAATAATATGAATGACTAGTTAAAAAAGAAATATATAAGAGAGAAAGAAATGTATAAGAATGACTAGAAAAACTTACTATTACAATTTGTTTCAAATCAGTAAAATTAACCAAAATATATATGGCGATTGTTATAAAAGTCTAAACATCAATAATATAAAAAGTAACTCTGCTTCTCCTAATTTAATATTTATAACCGATGGGATTTCAAGAAAAATACTGTATCGATTGCTCAAATAAGTCAGTAGTGACCAAACACCACATTCATAATAATCTGTCTATTTTCACCTTACTTTGTTGACGAAATCAATAAACTAATTGATAATTTAGATAACAGCTTCAGGAATTGATGAAATTAATACTAAGTCTCTTAAATTTATTAAGACATTAGCCATAGTAGAAAACTTAAGTCACTGTATAATAAAGTGTTTAGAAGACGGAATCTTTCTCAATAGTTTAGAAATTGCCGAAGTTAGTTCAATTTATAAATCGGGTCTCAAGACCGACTAAGAAAACTGCAAGTGTCAATGCTACTAATAGTCCACAATTTTTAAAGGGTTTTATGCACACGATTAAATAATTTTTGACTGTAACAAACTTTTTTGAAAATCAACATTGTTTCAGACCTAAATGAAGCGTTTATCTGCCACTATAGATCGTAGTGACAGTAGTCCACTAGTTAGTAATATTAAAGAATCCATTAATAAATAACACAGGCATTGGGATATTTATTGACATAAAAAAGCATTCGATACCGTAAGCCACTTTCTTTTATTACAAAAAGAACGAAGGCGATGTTGACAATGCACACAAAATCCTTGAATCGTATCTCGCTGATGGATCCCATATAAGTAGTTAAAATTTTATGAGAAGTTTTATGGGTAACGCTGCTAAAATATCGTGCGCCGTTCCGCAAGGATAGATTTTGCGACCCCTTCTGTTCCTTATTTATATTAATAATATAAATCAACTATCCGGACGACTAACACTGTACGCCGACGACAGTTGCCTCTTTACCTTGGACAATCTATTATACCTATTCATGACATTGTTGACATGATACAAAAAGATCTACTGATACTAGATAAATGGTTTAAATGGTGGTTGTGGAAAAAGGGGCGAGACGAGCAAAGCGTTTACCTGATTGAATGAACTGAATTCGATGGTAAGTGCAACGCCCGCCCATAGCAATGCTGTCACCCAGAATATTTCTGAGTCTGCGCACCACACTGCGCCCGTCCCCCTGAGAGGTCAGTTCTACACCAGCTCTCAGTGCCCTTTACACCGAAACTGTAATGATTGCACACTACTGCTACAGAATACTGCTCTGGCTCTGCGGTGGTACCTACTTAGACGGATTCCTGCATATGAATCCTATCACCAATATAAGTTGATTGTAAGTTTTGGCGCAGGGTCGCTGATGACTGCGTCGCTGGGCGCGCTGCTGGCGTGTCGCGCGCGCGCCGCTCGCCGCCGGCGCCGCGCACACCCGCGCCTCGCGCTCGACGCGGACTACCTAGTCAACGGCATGTACCTGTAGACCGCGCCTCCCATATAAGGGGTAGGCGGAGGCCACCCACGTAGCCCACATTTCGCCCTGGCAGGAAACTAGACGTGACGGGTGGCGAACCACGAGTTAAAAAAATCTTACTCCATATTGTGTTCCGAGCAGTATAGTGACAGCATTGCGTGTATGTGTTATTCTGCAGGAATAAAGGCCGTCCGTACAATACCTTATTCGCCTCATACGACACCTCGGTAAGAAAGACGTAGGTGCTATTCTACTCTGCCGGACACCTATCGGTTAATAACAACGCTTTTATATTGAAAACAATACATCTACTTCTGTCCTTGTCTTTTGTCTGCAATGTGTGTCAAAGAGAGCGCTTTTCTAGGTCGTTTCAATGAATAGATAATCAATTGCAGCAACATCTTAGCTGAACGTTATAGATATAAGTGTGGATGCGTTCCAGCTTGGGAAGTTTTTTCCAATGAAAAGGCTGAATAGCAAGCAGCGACTCTGCTAAAAGTTAGCCGAACTCAACTGTAGTAGTTTTTCAGAATAAAATTCTAATAAGGTTCAACGTATAAAGTTCGTAATAAGGTTCAACATGTACTTCAATCTCTCTGAATTTTTTGACAAAAGTGTTGCACCGACTTTGTTGTAATTCATTCGTTACATACGAAAATAATTCAATCACAGAGATCGAATCTAAATGATTGAATTATGTGTACATGAAAATATTTTTATATAAGATTGAACCATTAATTGTAATGAATAATACAAAGGTACGTATGTTTATATCTTAGTAACCTTTAACTCGATCAGCACTTACAGTGCTGAGGTATGAAATAACAGTAAAGTAATCGGCTTGAGCTCTAACGTAGCAAAACGTTTAATAACTCCCATCCTCTTATAATATAAGAATCAAGTTAAATGGTCTGAGAAAAATGAAATGTATGTAGATCTATTACCAATTAAAGTTTTCAGAGGTAGAAATAATAAAAGGTCGGGGAAAAAGTCTTTTCGCATCTAATATGTACAATCTTGTAATAAAATCTCTTTGGCTGTAATATGTGTATCTGGCTGGTTTTGATGGCATTAAAGAGGTTACATTTCACAAAAAGTAACAAATTAGTAAAATGTGTTTTCCAGCTATTTTTCATTTGTTTTTCTTTCTGTCAAAATAAGTGAATCTAATGAAGAAATTCGATACACTTTAAAATTTTATTACAAAAAGGGAAAAAATGCAACGCATAAAAAAGTAAAAAAATGTGGCGTTTATGGACCTACTGTAGTGTCAGTAAAAGTAGCACAAAGTTGGTTTAAGCGTTTTCAATGCGGGAATTTTGATGTCAAAGATGCACCTCGCTCTGGTCGCCCTGTTACGGATAAAATGGACGCCATGCAAAAGTGGAGCAAGATCGGCATATCAGTAGTTACGACATAGCTGCGAATTGACCACAAAACAGTTTTGATCCATTTGGAACTGAAGATAAGATATGGGATGTACAAGCGGGATTCAGGAGAGGAATGGGATGCATGGATCAGGTCTTTTCCTTACGAAGCATAGCCGAAACATTCTTGACTCAAAGTCAAAAGGTCTATTGCGCATTCGTGGACTTGGAAAAGGCCTATGATAGGGTAGTGAGGACTGAATTGTGGTCGACATTGCATATGTATGGGGTGAACGGCAGCTTGATACGAGCACTGAAATCACTCTATAAGGATTCCAGTGCTTGTGTCAGGGTAAACGGGGCTTACACAGACTGGTTTAACATTGAAAAAGGTGTTAGACAGGGATGTGTGGCTTCGCCGTGGCTGTTTAACCTATTCATAGACAATTGCTTAAAAGATTTGAAAGAGAGTGTGTTTGGATTAAAAATGAATGATTTGACCGTCAAATGCCTCCTATACGCCGATGATCAGGTTATATTAGCATCATCGGAGGAGGAGTTGCAGGCGATGGTTAATATTATGCATGGTGCTCTACAGAGCAAAGGAATGAAAATTAATGTAGATAAGACGAAAGTAATGGTTTTTGAAAGAGAAGAAAGTATGTCGGATTGCAAAGTTCTGATTGAAGGAGAAAGAGTGGAACAAGTGAAAGAGTTTGTGTACTTGGGTTCTAAATTTACGAGAGACGGAAAGTATGACTGTGATATTGAGAGAAGAGTATTAGCAGGAAATCAAGTGAATGGGGCTCTGCATAACTTTATGTGTAGCCAGAACGTATCTAAAAAGGCACGTCTGGCTGTACATAGGGGAGTTCTGGTCCCCACACTTATGTATGGTAGTGAATGCTGGGTCTGGCAGAAGAAGCATGAAAGTAGGATTAACGCTGTGGAAATGAGAAGTTTGAGAAGTATAGCTGGAGTAACTCTGATTGAAAAAGTGAGAAACAGCGTGATAAGGGAACGTTGCGGTGTGGTTGAAGATGTAGTGAAAAAGATAGAGAAAGGCATGCTTAGATGGTTTGGACACGTAGAAAGGATGAATGAAAGGAGATTGACGAAACAGATTTATGAGGCAAGTGTGAATGGAAAAGCCGGTAAGGGTCGACCTAGGCGTACGTATCACAATCAGATCGGTGAACTTTTGAGGAAAGGTCACGTTAAAAGTACCCGGAACCGACGAGCGTGTGTGAGGACGCTAATGAAAGTGGAAGAAGCTAAATATGTGTGTCAGGATCGTAGCAAGTGGAAAGATGTGGTCTCTGCCTACCCCTATGGGAAAGAGGCGTGACTGTATGTATGTATGGAAAAAAGCTGGGTATACAAAAAAGCTCGATATTTTTGCCACACAAGCTCACTGAAAGAAACCTAATGAAACGTGTACTCATTTGCAATTCTTCCTTGAAGCGTAATGAAAACGAATCGTTTTTGAAGAGATTGATAACTGGTGATAAACAGTGGATCGCGTACGGCAAGAACATGCGAAAAAGGTCGTGATCAAAGGTCGGTTAGGCTTCGCTGACTGTGCCCAAGCCTGGATTAACTCGCAATAAGGTGATGCTTTGTATATGGTGGGATTGGAAGGGCGTTGTTCACTATGAGCTTTTACCGCCGGGCAGAACCATCGATTCGGATCTCTACTGCCAACAACTGATGACGTATGGAGGAATCCGTCTAGGTAGGTACCACCCCAGGGTCAGTTATTCTGCCGTGAAGCAGTAGTGTGCAACCATTACTGTGTTTCGGTTTGAAGGGCACTGTGAGCTAGCGTAATCACTAGGCATTTGAGACTTAAGAACTGATGTCTCAGGGTAACGGGCGCAGTGTGGTGTCACACAGAAATATTTTGGGTGGCACAGCATTTGTTGTGGGCGGACGTTGCACTTACCATCAGGTGAACGTTATGCTCGTTTCATCACTCTAGACAATAAATAATATTTAAAAAAAAACAATAAAGCAATAAGTTGAGAGAAAGCGGCCGGAATTGATCAATAGAAAGGGCGTGGTGTTTCATCACGACAACGCTAGACCACACACATCTTTAGCCACTCAGCAACAATTAAGAGTTTGGCTGGGAGGTGTTAATGCATCCGCCATAAAGCCCTGACATTCCACCTTCAGATTCCCACCTGTTTTGTCTCTTCAGAATTGTTTAGGTAGTGTCAGGTTAACATTAAGAGTGGACTGCCAAAACTACTTGCCGCGTTTTTTTGCTCAGAAGTCCTAAAATTTATACAGCAACGGGATCGTGTCACTACCATCAAGATGGCAAAAAGTCATCGAACAAAATGGCACATACATACTGTTAAATGTAAATAAACTTTGAATAAAAAGTTTTAGTTTTAGTTTTCAGATAAAATGCGAAAAAACTTTTTCCCCAACCTTATAGTAGTGGAAGTAATTAACAATGACGTCAACGCGATCCTTTTGCTACATTTAATAATATCAAACAGTGTCTCGGTTTACTGTCTCATATCCAGTATATGTTAAATATAAATAAAATATAATTTGTACTGTTACTATACGAATTTAAGAAAATTTTTTGTCAGTGAAATTATTCATTTATTTATTTCACATAAAATTAAATTAATGATATTCATGTACCCTCACCCTGTCGGGCGTGGCAAAGAATGTAATCCAGATCTCCGTGTGTTTCGAGTTTATTGATGCATTCCTATTTTAAATTTATCTATGTTTTATATGACCTGTAAAACTTAAGTTTAATTAATAATAAAATATATAATTTTCATGGGATTTTGATAGTGGCTGTATTTTTATTCAAACAAAGGATATATTTAGTATCAGTAATTCATATTTATAAGCTGTTAATAGGATTTTCACTGAACGGTTTTAATTTTATCATTTAATAAAATCTTTAAGCCCAGTCAGTGTATAATTTATTTACAAATGAAACAATTGAAAACTGATCAACATTTTATTACACGTGATTTCACAACATCGACATGGAACGTCCGGTATCACGGGGCGCGGCGTCCGCGCACAGCAACCGTTTCCATTGACTTTACAAATAGATAAAACAAAGTATATCGAGCTCGTTATATTTGCAAACGCTGCTTAATAATGTCAACTTAAATCTAGTGCTCGTTCCGAGAAACGCGGAACAGGAATTGGAAATAAACCCAAAGCAATCACAGTTAAACATTTCCATACAGATCATACCTTAATACTATGCTATTTGTTATAAATCACAAGACGAAATAAACGATACCTATAGGTACTCGTATCATAAACCGCAAATGACCCTCCCGCCAGAGTTCAGCACTGTCGCATGCTGCCCAACGTTAGGTACTGATAAATTTCACAAGCCTTGGCTTTCAATTCGTTTGTCGTTGAGCAAACCAGTCCAAGTTACATAACTCTGAGTAAAACAATACGTGATCTCAGTAACAACATGTACACATGTTTCAAAGAAATACATTAATAAACACAGTAGTGTATTCATTGGACAAATATACAGACTGTTGAAATATTTAGCAATAACCAGGCTTATTTGAAAGGAGAAACTTGCCCGTATCAAGAGATGCGGCTCAATACTGCTTAATACTTAAATCCTAATTACGTAATTGTAAGTTATATATGCCATTAGGAACATAAATGTCGCGAAACGAGCGAATCGTTCACCTGATGGTAAGTGCAACGTCTGCCCGTAACAAATGCCGTGGCATGGCACTGCGCCCGTCTGAGAAATCAGTTCTTGAGTCTCATATACCAAGTAATTACACTAGCGATCGGTGCCCTTCAGACCGAAAAGCAGTAATGTTTTCACACTAATGCTTGATGGCATAATAACAGGCACTGCGACCATCAAGGCGTATTTCAGCATAGAAAGCTTACCACCACTGAAAAACGTCGCAGTTTTTATTTGAAAAACAAGTAATAGAGTTGAAGAATGTAAATTTGGATATTTAAATTTTTGGTAATAACTATTTTGTTTGAAAACAAGTCATCGCAAACATTAATATACATTAGTTCTACTTGGTCCTTTAGGGTAGGATTCGTGTAATACCAAAATATTGCTTTACTGAATGTAACGGGCCCAGTTGTTGTCTTGACCGAGACAGTACAACGCTCATTTATATCAACGTGAAACAGCTGCGGATTCGTATTGTTATGTGCAATTACTGGCAACGAGACACTTGGACCGCCGGAGTGTCAACGTCCTACATCTTGGTTCTTCATTTCAGATGGATGTCTGAGCAACAGTGGACAGGTCCCCAACCTACACCGAAACACTCCACCAGTTCACTTTCATAGGCACTGAACTAGGTGTTCAGTTCTCGAGAAGGGGAATAGGAGGAATACTTCTAATCCATGAGCTATTATTTTATTGTAAAACGTAAACAACTTCACAATAGCCAAATAATGACAGCGTCTTTTGACACAAAATGATGAGTTAATAAAAAAACAGACTTACAGAGTTATTAAACTTAAATCTTTACTGGTTTCCACATGCGTGGTAACTTAGACCCGATATTTCGGTAGTTTCAAACAATTGTTGCCAGCAATGAACTCGAGATGTTTATAAACTAGTTTGGTTACAATTGAACGAAAAATATTTTCCAGATAATTATTAAAATGTACGTACATAAAGGTGTATAATTTGAAACTGAACTAAACAGCCGATCAGTAATTATAAAAATAGTAAGTTTCATATTGAATGGAACTTGTCGTTTACTAATGAAATACGATATTCATAGCTCGTAAATATTGCAACCAAATTTTGAACGACACGTCATGGATTAAAACACGCAGTCTATCGGATCTACGATTTCTCCGAACCGGGGCAAGAACTTGACATTGGCGACCCGTTCCTCCAGCTTTTGAGGTTGAAGATTTCAAAAAAATTCAAACATGTATTTAGAGCCTCCTTGAATTGCCGCCCGAGGTGTCCTGTCCCCCCTACATCCGGGGCTGGTCTAGTGGTCAGGGAATCCTTCGCTTGGAGCAAATATTCATGCAAAAAACACAGGGGCTAGGCGCCACTAAAATGGTTAATTGCAATTTTAAGTGTCGATTTACCACGTGCTCGGCAGTGAAGGAAAACATCCTGAGGAAACCTGCATGTCTGAGGAATAATAAATATTTCAAAGACATGTGAAGTCCGCCAACCCGCATTGGAGCAGCGTGGCGGACACTTTTCGGCTATAAAACCCTCTCAGAAATGAGAGGAGGCCTGTGCTCAGCAGTGAGACATTTATGGGCTGTTAATTCATTTTTTTTTACTTTTATTGGTTTTCGGTTCCGGTTGTGTTGCGATTGTCCCAGAGTCTCTGACCCTGCAACCTCCGGATCTTATCGCATAAGCGTAACTAAGCGTGAATGTCTCCTGCGCAATTGGTACCTTCCAACAGTATTCAGAAGTAGACGGCGTGGTCGAAAATCGGTCTGGGGGACTCCCCGTCAATAACAAATTAGCTAGATTCTATTAATCTAGTCGACTGGAGCCAGGGCCACCCGCTCACATACAAGCGCGCATAAGATTGCAAGCTGAACTTGAAAGTTTTCTATTGATATACAAACTATAAGTATAATTGACGTTTCTTCAGTACAACACAAACTGATTTCGTAACAAATTGTCTTCAGTTGGCTCAAGTGACTGCCAGAACAACTAGTACAAGTCACAAATGTCCCGCAAATACATCTAAAATTATATTAGTCGACACCACGCGGCGTGGCCAGACCTATACAACGTTATTCATAATTGGTACAACATCCCGGCACCTACCCATGCTACTTTGATCTGATAAACATAACGGTGAAGCGTTAATGTCAAAATTGAATACTAAATATGTACATACAAAACTTTAAAATAATTTGTTTTGTAAAACTTTACGCGACCCTAACTCAGAAAGTCGTTGCCCCGAACCAGACTAATTCAAAATACGTTTTCTTCTCTATTTAATTTATATTACCCTACTACGGCGTCATACTAACAGATTTAGTTCGCAACAGATTCCCTTAAGCTTCATGGTATCCTAGTACTTGCGAGTTCTTTCGATGCCAGCTCAATGGAAAACCGCCCAATTCAATGGAAACCACACAAAAAAAAAAAATTATGAGTTCATTGCCTTGATCAGCTGTATAACAGGGTAGTCACTTATGAGTTTTAAGCAAATTCTTCAAGTCGATATATCTCCTACAGGTATCATTTTTTTCCCTGCCTGCCGGGATGTAAAGGACGTTACGAATGACCCTGTATATGTTTGGGAGATTTTTCTCGAACAGCGTTCGAATTTAATCCTTACATCAGTATATATTGACACCTCGCTTCTGAAGTGTATTATATTAAGAACAAAGAAAACCCTTTGCCGTGTCTGAGAGCCACGCAGCGTGCGCCAGTGAAAATGAAACGAGCTGGGCCACGGCCGCGCACACCACTTATTACAATAAGAAGGCACTTCCTGTGAGATGGATCTCATCGAATGGATGCGAACAGCATGCTTCGGGATACAATTACAACAATTATTAACATTAACTCCTCACTTTACAAAGTATATTTAATATTACAAATATCTCGCAACTACACTCGCGTGCAATTGTTAAAATGATTGATGTCTTCGACTCATCGGTGTACACAGGTGGATACGCACGTATCATATCTAATAAGTTTTTGTGTTACATGTGTATTCACACTAACATTACAAAACACGGTATAAATCGTAAATATCTTTAACAACTAATATAACGTTAGGAATTCATATTGTCGTCTGTACATACGAAAAATGTAAATAAAGTATATGATATACAGGCGTGAGAACATATTTAAAATATAACTCCTATGTACAAAGCGTCATTAATCTTATTACCTACATTTATGTTTATAGTAATATATTGGAATATAGCAAGCAATCCATAGATATGTATGTCTTTTACGCATAGGAAGTTTATAGTCGAAAATATAAACAAGAAAAATAAAAACACTACACATTAAACAAAATGAAAAACTGCAGTCAAACAGACGCACAGCAGTTCCAAAAGAGTGCTAGGTATATAGTGGTGTCAAAAGAGACTGACAATCATCTATGAAGAATCAGTTTAGTTTATACAATTGGATATTACACTTGACACTTTCAGTTAAATGATTTAATTATTTCAATTATGATAAGTCCATTTTTCACTTTTACGATGCGGCCAAAAATAGACGGACGTCAAACGTAGAAGCCAAAGAGTAAGTTTATACGCAAACGAAGATATTTCACTGATAGTCTCGTGGTAGCTCGTAGCTCGTACCGGGCAGGTATTCTATCAACTTAGAGGGCGTCCATAGTGCAGTATTTTAGTACTGATATGATTTAAATAAATGCTACGTATAATTAAAAAACAAAACAATTATATATTGAAATATTAAAATAAAACAATGTCATTAAAAATTATCATTATTTACAGCAATTCTTCTATGGGCGGCAGCCATGACGAATTGAAATATACTTATATGCTATTTGGTGCCGATTGCTACAAATGGCGCTTCGCGTTGATCGTCAAACCGAATGTAAGCATGTAATCGCAGCATTTGAATTGCAATGCGTATATATATCGTAAACTTTAGTTTCTATCTAAATAAGACGAGAGACGGTTTGCAATTTTTTATATCCGGTATTGTAATCGTGAACCACTGAAATTAGATGAACATCGATTATTATCAGTCGTTAACGTCGTTTACTGCTACGCATTATACATTATCACTAGCATTGTTATTGTCACTTCATTACGAGGATTATTTCCGACGCTATAAGAATCATCGTACTCGGAATGAATTCGTACTTCCAGAAAATGTCCGAGATAATCCGAATTCGACATTGGAATTACACGGTCGGCACGCGTACCTTGTCCGAACAAAGCGTAACGTTCACGAGGCGGCTCGCCATCAGGAGCGCGCGCCGCACGGGCTGCCGCGGAGCGCGGCGCGTCAGGGCAGGCGCGGCCGGTGCGCCAGCCGGCAGTTCTCCAGGTACAGGTCCTTCACCAGCAGGTCGGCGGCGGCCAGGCGCGCCGCCAGCCGCTGCGCGGCGCGCTCGGCGCGGGCGGCGCGCGCTCGCAGCGCTGCGGCGGCGCGCACGCAGGCGCACGTCGCGCCCGCCGCGCACGACGCGTACGACGCGCACGGCGCGCACGGCGCACACGGCGCGCACGGTACGCATGCCGCGCAACCCTGCAACGCACGCCACGCCAAACATAACAATACAGGAATCCGTCTAGTACCACCCCAGGGCCAGTTCACTGCCGTGAAGCAGTAGTGTGCAAGCATTACTGTGTTTCAGTTTGAAGGGCACTGTGAGCTAGCGCAATCACTGTGTATTTAAGACTTAAGAACTGATGTCTCAGGGTAACGGGCGCAGTGTGGTGTCACACAGAAATATTCTGGGTGACACAGCATTTGTTGCGGGCGGACGTTGCACTTATCATCGTTTTGCTCGTTTCCGTCACTTTATACAATAAAAAAAACACTCCACGACAACGACGCTTAAAATAAATATTTTAAAGACGGCTAAAGCCACCGTGTACGCTACAGCCCTTTTAGTATGAGCAAACAATTAGAAAAACAGTCGTTTCAAGACTAAGTCTTCAGATAACATTTCCAATGACAAACATTACAAATCACATGGTTAGTACATATAATTGCATTTGGGATATCTACTAATATTATAAATGCGAAAGTAACTCTCTCCGTCCCTCTGTTCGTTTGTTAGATTTTCACGATTCAACCGCTGAACCGATCTCGACGAAATTTGGCACAGAGATAGCTTGCTTCCTGGAGACGATACTTTTTATCCCGGAAGATCAAATAGTTCCCACGGGATATTTAAGAAACCTGTATCCACACGGACGAAGTCGCGGCATCAGCTAGTATAAAATAAGCCTAAGATATTTATATAGGTATTTTCGTAAATTCAAATGTTTGTTTGCAGACTTTTTATGAACAAAATATTCTTAAAATTAAAAACTGTATCTTACGACTTAGTCACTTACTATAGGAACAGACTTATTTAAAATGTTCAATCATTTATTTATTACATATTTTAGATTTCATTTCTAGCTCTAGCTCTATAATTTATTTTTGATTTCGGTGCCACGTACACGTATAAAAGTAAACGTGTCAACTATTCAATATCAGATTAGAGCACAGACTAAAAATCTGGTTATTACACATGATTAATTGATTAGTGACAGAGAGACAGAATCTTTTTCCTTTTTATTTTTTGTTATCTGTTTACACTACATTTGTGTTTAATATTTAATAACTTTGTTTATATGTAGAGTATTTCAGATCTTTTTTTGTAATTTTGCGCATGCATTTTTATTCTATTTTTTTATATAATGCATGTGCATGTGTTTGTGCATGCATATATATATATATATATATATGTGTGTGTGTGTGTATGTATGTGTACATGTGAGCATATTTATTTATTTTAAAATATACTAAGTCGTTTAATAATATGTCCGGAAACTACTCGGTAAACCTGAGGCATCGACAGAATAAAGCGCTGTGGCAACTCTGCCATAGAATTATGCTGAGTCGACAGCCTTATTGTTGCTGCAGCCCAACGTACGTTTGTAAATGTAATACGTCGTATCTTATTGTTTACTTATTTTTTTATTGTTTATGTATGTTGTGTTGTAGTATTGAATAAAGTTTTTCATTCTTTCTTTCGTTCTATAATAAATTGTCAACTTTTTTTATATTAAAATACTTTTTTTCCATTTATACAATTTACTTCTTAACTGTTAAGTAATCGTCATTTTCATGATCAATTGTTAAATTATGTTTCTATCAGATGTCACTATTACCGATATACAACGTTATTCATTATTGGTGTAACATCCTGGCACCTACTTATGCTACTTTGATCTGATAAGCGCACTCAACGCTCTCCTGGACACAAAACCGGAGTGTGACCTGTTTCCGGATGAATGGCCAATAATATTGTCAGAATGTATGAAGTTCTGTGAGCGAGAAGAATGAATGGGTTGTCTGTAATTAATGTAATTGGTTCCGACCGTGTTAATTAAATTTAAATAAATAAATAAATAAACAGGAAAGCTTTAATGACACAATTGAATACTAAAAATATCCATACAACACTTTAAAATTATTTGTTTTGTAAAACTTTACGCAACCCTAACACAGAAAGTCGTTGCCCCGAACCAGACAAATTCAAAATACGTTTTCTTCTCCATTTAATTTATGTTACCCTAATACGGCGTCATACTAACAGATTTACTTCGCAACAGATTTCCTGGAACTTCATGTTATCCTAGTACTTGCGAGTTCTTTCGATGTCAGCTCAATGGAAAAACGCATAATTAAATTTATGAGTTCAATGCCTCGATCAGCAGTATAACAGGGTCTATGAGCCTATGAGTTTTAAGTAAATTCTTTAAGTCGACATATTTTCAGGTATCACACACCAGGTATCTACAGGTATCACGCTACGAGGCTCATTATATTTATTGGGCCATATACACATCGTCCCTAACCCAGCCTGCCGGGATGTATAAAACATTACGAATGACCCTGTATAATATCTGCAAATAAAATACAGTGATACCCCGAACTTACGCGATAGGTGGGACCGAGCGCTGACCTCGTAAGTCTTTCGCGTCAGTCGGGGTACAGTTAGACCAAGTACTAAACAGAACAATACAAAACCAAACGTGGAAGACCCAACAATCAAAAACGTCACATAATTCCAGCCTTAAATGACTTAAAATTATATAGCAGTTACATAACGGCATTTTGTAGCGCCAATAGCCTAATGGTTTAGGGTTTGGTTTGCGAAACGTGATGTCGCAGGATCGTACCCGCCATTTGACTATTGCCGTGAACCACATCCTAGCACAGGCGTTAAGCTTAGTTGGAGTTGTTAACAAGAATATTAGTAATGTTATAATAGTAACATTGCTAGTATTCCTTTAAAGAAAAATAGCAGATTAGTATGTTTTATAATTGTTTATCTTACAACGTTACAGCAATCGTTTCGACCTATCATTAGACCACTGGGTCTAGTGATAGGTTGAAATGATGATGATGAATCAACTGTCACGGCGCATCTCATGCTCTTAAAGGAACCTTTATGTGACCTTTGTGTTTTGTAAGCGTAGTAAAGAGGTCGCTTTACAACATAAACAAGATGGATGGAACGTTTACATAAAAAAATGATTTTGAATAATTTATTACAATAATCGGACTGAAGGGAAATAGGGAAGGGCGTAATTTTTTACCACAACACATACATATATCGCCGAAAAACCAAAGTTCCCTGGAGGACTACACGTTATTTCATTACTATTTATACACACTTACCCGTTTATTAATTCCAACCTTAGCATATTATTAGTTTTTTAATCTTTAACTCATCTTTTTTGTTCAATTTTATATGACACGACGCAGATTAACATAAGTCCTTACCGGCGGTAGGATTCCTATGCAGGAATCCGTCTAGGTAGGTACCACCCCAGGGCCAGAGTTATACTGCCGTGAAGCAGTAGTGTGCAAGCATTACTGTGTTTCGGCTTGAAGGGAACTGAGAGCTAGCGTAATCACTGGGCATATGAGACTTAAGAACTGATGTCTCAGGGTGAAGGGCGCAGTGTGGTGTCACCCAGAACATGTTATGGGCAGACGTTGCATTACCACCAAGTGAACGTTTTGCTCGTTCCGTCACTTTCATCAAATAAAAAAAAATAAGTCGTTGTTTGACGCAAGTATAACGTTTTAGTTATTTTTCTATCTCAATAAACCCATATCAAACCGAATAGTCAGTTAATTGGCATTTATATAAGTTCTATGTAACAAAGAAAATCTTTACATATACACATTTCTCAAATATTTTTCATAAGACGTTTGTTAATGTGAATATGCTATAATTATTATTAATATCATCTCTATTACCTTGTTTATAGAGTGGTTTCACAACAGAAAGTCTCAGGGAAATATTCCGGAAAAGAATGAAAAAAATATTAGGTGCGTCAAAATAGTACCTAGTTCAAAAATGAACACAAATTATTTTTGTTCTAATTCTAAATTGTCATAACCTACAGAGTTAGAGTTATTATAGGAGAAAGTGGCGAGACGAGCAAACTTTCACCCGATGTTGTATAACAAATTCTGTGTCACCCGAAACATTTCTGTTTGGCCCCCACATTGTGCCCCTCACCCTGTTACATCCGTTCTCAGTGTCGTTCAGACCGAAACACAATAATGTGTAAGACAAAAATTAATTATTAAAATCTGAAGCTATGTGAAATGGACTATTTAAGTTTTCATTATTAAATTCATGAAATCATTGATCATTGAACAATGATCATTGAAATTTAATTTTTATACAGTCCACATAGCTTGACATTTTTTGCTTTGACTTTTTATTTTAATATTTTTTAGATCTTTGTACGTATTTTTAAAAATACTAGCTGATGCCAGCGACAGCGCCACAGGGGCCGCAAAAATCGTCTAAATGAAATACTAGAGCAATCTTTCCAACTCGGGGGAATCCTAAATCCAGGCTAATTTATTGTATAAGTTACGATAAATGGATTTAGGGCTCAAAGTAACGTGAGCTCGAACACTCGCTTTCCCTCCGAGCACTACGTCTATCGTGACCTGGGCACGATACAGACAATGTCTTCTTTAAATAGACAAAGATCGTTAACGGTTACGCTCCTACATGTATCCCAAAAAAAGTTTGTTTATCTAAATCATAATATGTATATTTATTTATTTATTTACACTTTATTATACAAACTGTACAAACGGCGGACTTAATGCTATATAGCATTTTCTACCAGTCAACCAGAAAGTTAGTGGGTAAAAGCGTGTACGGCGGTGCGCAGGGGCGAAAAACATACACAAGTGAAAAAAAAAAGATATTATACAATCGAAAACAATAGTAAAATAAACTTACGGGCGCCATGTGTACCGCGGCGGGCGACGGGGCTGCGGGCGCGGAGGGGGGCGCGGAGAGGGGCGCGGAGGGGGGCGCGGAGGGGGGCGCGGCGCGGGCGGCGGCGGGCGGCGCGCGGGGCTCGCGGAGGCGCCGCTCCAGTTCCTCGACGCGGCGCTGCAAGCGCACCAGCTCGTCAGCACGAGCCGTCAGTTCGGCTTCCTTCTCGCGCCGGTACGCCGCGAACTCTTCCTCTAGCTCGGTGACCTGCAGCTCCAGGCTGCCGCGCTCGTCAATGGTGGGTAGCCGTGCGGGTGCGAACTGCCGCTCGTACTCGGCGATCTTGCCCACCAGCTCCGCCAGCCGCTCGTCCCCGGCGCGCTGCTCCTCGTTGAATATTTCCCGCTCCTCCTCCAGCTTCGACGACCAATACTCCTCGCATTTGTCGTAGTCGACCTTTAGTTGCTCACACGACGACTCCAGATCGCTGTGAAAACGATAGAAAATAATTGTTAAAAACCCTAAATAATGTAAAATAGATTTTTTTTGTGTAAAATTACCCAATAACGCTCATTAGTTGCGCCTTCTCCTCTACATGCGTTCGTTTAATGTTCTCGAGACTCTCCGCGAGTTCAGTACAGCGGCAGGGCTCAGTCTGCACGGCGGTTTCCGCAAGCGACGGCGATGAGCTCTCGCCCGGATCCTGCACTCCAGCTTCTATTGTGGCAAATATACGCGCGATGCTCGTGCAACAGTCACATTTCCCATTCATGGACAACGATAATTCTTGAATGGTTGCTAAAACACTTTGAAGCCTTTTTATCGCCACGACACGCTGTGTATTTTGATCCACGCAAAGCGGCGATGAATCACATTCCTGTAAAAAAACAGACAATGGAGATTATTTTTTATAATTTAACAAAGATATTACGTCTGCATCGCGTATGATTGCATCACACTAAAAGAAAGATATGTCTTACTTCGGAGCGATCATCGAGCGGAAGTGAGGCATCAAGCGCCGCTTCGTCCCGCCACGAGGCGCCATCGCAGGCAGCACCTCGCCCACCGCTGGGAAGACGCGGCGCTGCTTCCAGTTCGGCGCATAGTTCGTCGTTGCGATCGCGCAACGACTTGTTTTCGAGTCGCAGGTCTTCGAGCATGGCCTCCAAACGCGCCGCGGCCAGGCGCGATGCCTCTGCGGCCTCCGCCGCGGTCACCTCCGCCGCCTTGCTGTCGGCGGCGAGGCGCGCCCGCTCCCGCTCCGCCTGCTGCGCCCGCTCTTCTGCTGCAGCAGCGCGCATCTCAAGATCTTTCACCCGGTTGTGCAAGCTAACGGCGTCGGCACGCAGCCGCGCCTCGGTGTCGGCACGTCGTGTGACCTCCTCCTCGAGGCGCGCGCGCACCGCTGCCGCGCGCTCTCGCTCGGACGCGACTTCGGCGTGCGCCGCGCGGGTTGTCTCGGCGTGCCGCATCTCCACTTGTCGCAGGCTCGATTTCAGTTCGGCCTCGATACGAGCATGATTTTCGTCGACGTCTTGTGCGAGAAGACGCGCGCGGCGGTTCGCTTCTGCGAGGTCGGTGCGGAGCTTGTCACGCTCGGCGATAGCGACGCTGACGCGTTGCTGCGATCGTTCTAATCTCAGGCGAACGAGGGCCAGCGAAGCTAAAAACAAAAGATTACGAGCGTCCGTTTGATCATCGGGCGGTGCCGATAGTGCCTGAACTTCGTCATCGAGTGCGCGTTCTAGATCCGGAGGTCGCACCATGGCGGTCGCAAAACCTAGCTCCACGAGCAGCCGGCGCGGTCTTTGCACACCGACGCGCTCCCACGCCTCCACTACGGCATCACTCGGCACCGAATCTTCATGAACGTTTTCAGTAGAGCTCGAGAGACTATCCCGTGAGGGGGTCGCGCCGCCATCCAAGGACGCGGCTATCGATGTAGTAAGTGATGCGTTTAAGCGGTCAAAAAAGTCTCCGACAGTAATCTCTTCTGTGGGCACATTTTCAAATATCCCATTTACAAGTCGACTGTCAATCCCATTCATCTGAAGAGTGCGACACAGAGACAAAGCTCGTTCGCGATCCACGCGTCTGTCATGATCGAGGTTTCTTGCAATGGCGTCTTCGGCATCCTCGATAGCTGATGAATCTCGACTCTCCATGGCAGAGGCACTTCGCTTGCACCTCATTCGTTGTCTCGAGCGTTCGCCGTCTAGCCGGGAGTCGGACGCGACTCGAGGTCGCGGCACTTCGACGGAGGCGACGTGTTGTGGTCGTGATCGGCGCCCGTATTTCTTAGAACCAAACACAAACTTTGGTGCAACTTCCCGACCGGAAGACTCTTCGTCGGTTTGCGGCTGCAAAACCGCGGTGGTGACAGCGGACAGCGGCGCAGGCTCGCCGCCGCCGAGCACGGAGAGGAGCCCGTTGCGAAACTGCGTGAAGGTGACGCGGCCTGAACGTCGCTCGAACAGTGACTCGACGAGCGCCGCACCTCGGTCCTCGAGCTGCAACGCGTCACACAACTCTAGTACAGCGGATTTGTCTAAGGCTTCTTCGTTATCTACGTCGAAGGTTTTGAACACGGTGTACAGCTGTTTTTCGTAATGATTCATATGCGTGCAATCCATAGTTATTTGTCCGGGTAGAGGAATGCGTACCATATATACAGTTGGTAGGATAAATTACGTATGATCACATTTTGGATTGTTATAAACAAGAAAATAGCTACGTACAGTTTTTTAACAATTTAATCCGTCACATAAATCGAACCTGCATTATATAGTTTGTCAACTGTCAAGTTGTCAAGCCTTTCTTAATGTCAAAGAGACGTATTAAAACGTCACAATTATTTTCATGAACCTCGTTACTCAAAATTTTATTTATTTATTTTAAATAAAAAACATATATTATTTATTAAATCAATTACCTTTTTCGATTTTTTCTATAGTTTTGTCTATTTATTTTGCCGTATACTATGATATATTTAATGAAACTACGCCAAAAGTAGATTTGTCAGAGACGAAATCTGAATAAAGGTTGTAAATACATGCTCTGTAAATGCATAACACTTACGTGATTCAAATTACGCAATATAGTAATGATACGATTTTAAAAATTATTTTAAATTCTTAATGTAATTATTTTAACATTTAGGTTTAAAAATAAATAAAAGTAAGTTAGTCATATCTGCTTATGTAATACTAACTACCGATAATGAAACTCGTTTTAAATGAAATAAAACTAATCTAAAAACGGAATGGATGACTGTGCTCGAAATGACCTTGTATCCGCTGATTCCGAATGTTTTGTTTTTGTTCCTCTTGTACTTTACTTTTGTTATTTCAGCATGATAGCGTAACGTCAATGTAAAGTGAGAAAAAATAATGTACATGCAACTATAAAAAGAAATTATTAAAATTATAAACCACCCATAGTTTTAGCACAAATACAGTGCAAGGCAAGATGTTTTAATAAATTGTGTTATTCGATGATATTCAAGAACCAAGAAAAATGACTATCGTTGAGATAGACGATAAAAAAACAGGACAGAATATAACATTAATATTGAATTCTACACATAAAAAAGAAATACAATTAAAGAGAAACGAAGAAAGGTCTCGTGGAGTTATTGTACGTATATTTTCAGAAGCACTTATCGGTATAGCCTTGTTGATATCCTTATTCTTAACGGTATTCATTTTTGTGCAAAAGAGTGATGTGAGGCCTGTTTCAGTCGATAATTCTAAAATCCTTAATCAAGTTTACAGGTATAAACAAGAAAAAGTTGTCTCATGTTACTATAACACACCCAGTAATAAAACTTCCCACCAACTAATGCTCTTGGATATTCACCCACACCTCTGCACACATATCAACATTGCTTTCGCACAAATTCGAGACAAAAATATATATTTAGACAGTGAACAGTATAAAACATTGACACAAGTTGTCACACTTAAGAAGGCAAATCCAAAATTAAAAATATTGCTCTCTATTGGCGGAGCATCGGATGACAATGGGTTCCCTGAGATGGTTGTAAATCATGCGTCAAGAAAAATATTTATAAAAAGTTTGAAAAGCATATTGAGAAACTATGTATTAGATGGCATTGACTTGGATTGGGAGTTTCCTGCCATTCATGATAATGAGGGTGTTAGTAAACGTGAACGTCAACATTTTTCTCAGTTACTACGTGAAATAAGAATGGAATATATCAGAGAGAAAAGGGATTATTTATTGACTGTGGCGGTTGCCGCACCTGAAGCTATTGTAGACACAGCTTACGATGTAGACCAAATTAACTTATATGTAGACTATGTGAACATTATGACATATGATTTCCATTTCTTCACGAAGTATACTCCATTTACAGGCTTAAACTCCCCGCTTTACCGGAGAAGCACTGAAAAAATGTATTTGGCTACATTGAACATTAATTATACTGTTCAAATGTACCTAAATAAAGGATTAGATCAGAATAAAATTGTAGTGGGGATACCCACATATGGGCACTCTTTCACATTGGTTAATGCAAATAATGCAGGAGTAGGCAGTCCAGCCTCTGGATATGGGGCGCTTGGTGGATTGGGGTTTGTAAACTATCCAGATATATGCAAATTTGTAGAAGACTTCAAAACTGAAGTTGTACTTAAGGAAGATTCTGATTCCAAGGTACCATACCTTTACAGGGGTCGAGAATGGGTATCATTTGACACGCCACAAAGTGCAATGGATAAAGCTAAGTATATAAAAGAGCATAATTTGAGAGGTGCAATGATTTATTCACTAAATGCAGATGACTTTGCAGGAGTTTGTGATCAAAATCCAGAAGGCAACTTGAAGTTTCCATTAGCATTGTCTATTAAAAATGCACTCACGGGTGAGAGTAATTTTGATTAGTGCATACTTAAATAAAAAAAATAAGAGCGAAGCATTATTCAACGAATGGATTATTTCATGCGTGACAGATTTGTTTATGCATAATTTTTTTACAAGCGTATATTTCTTATATATACCTTTTTTTTCCTGGACACATAAGTGATTTTGTACATGGTGCAAAATGTCATATTCGAGAGTCTTGGCGGGATTACGAGTGGCGACAGTGGGTAAGGAAGCGCGGTAGAGGCGCCCACGCGGGCTCGGCGCCGGCGCGCGCGGCACTGCGCTCGCACGGAACCGCACTCGCCGCGACCATTAACTCAACATATTAACTTTTACAGTTTAAAAAAAACGTAAGAATTCTCGGCGCCGTTTCGCGTGCGATGAGGGTTTCCAGTCGGGCGGCTGCTGCCCTCCTTGCCGTGCAGAATTAATTATTTATAACGTAAACACCCGCCAATTGCACTGACTGCGATCAGAAATATTGAACTGTTTAAATCTTTATTTTCTTGTTGAGCATATCTGATATTTGTTACCACTTATAATTATTTTGTTACTGTTTGAATTATAAAAGTATGTAGCTGGTAAGATGATCAAGGATAAAATTAAATTGAGGCTGTGATTCATGTATAATTATTCTGGATAAACTAGGAGTTACATTTACTTCATATCTAATAAGTTATAAATCATGTTTATAATCCCCATAGCAGAGTTTACATATAATTGTAATTATTTTTACTCCAAATACACTCAGGCCCTATTGAAATGTAGATATTTTAATTACTAGTTAATAGTTTTAACATTGTTTAATTTCACAGCATATTTAAAAATAGTATTTTGCATTTGCTTACTAACAATGTTAGACTTGATTAACAGTTAATGCTAGTGGGCATCTGACATTGAATATAAAGTCATTATGTGGGCGATACGAGTCCAAATTCGGTTTATGACAACTTATTATTATTTTATTAAGCAATAACTTGTTATGTTACCTTGATTATATGACATAATTATGCATTATTTTTTTGTGTATACACCCTAGCTACCCATTCAATGTCAAATGACTTCAGTGTCAAAAGGTTGTGAAAAATATTTCACAACTGCTTTGGGTATTCCCAGTGTCATACTACAGCTTCATATGCTGTAGCATACAACAGCTTCATATGCTGTAGCATACAACAGAATTTACATTTAAAATGAACCACTCAAAATAAAGCATGATGCTGCTTCATATCTTGGGATGAGAATCTGAAATGCAGTTACTGGCAATCAGACATTCAATCAGTCCCCACGGTAACACTGCCAAAAAAAGAAATAAAAGGAGAAAAGAGCACATACTTACACTTTAAAGCCTAAGGTAGCAAAATTACCCTGATGTTTCATGAATAGAGAATTGAAGGCCTAGTTACTATCAACAAATATCACAGTCATTAGTAGTATCTATAAATCTTTATTGTCCATCCCATGAACCATGCTAGAGGAAACTATAAGGTATTTAATAAAAAGAATAATTAAAAATAGGAAGCTCTTTAATATGGCACTACCTTACAGTACCTAAACTATATTTATGCAAGATTAATGCTACGTTTTGTCGAAGGCACGCGGCCTCTGAGGAGAGAGCAGTATACTGAATAGATTTTTTGCCTCAAGGCAGTTGTTTCATGAAACATTTTAAGTCCTTAACTAACTATAACAACAATTCGTTCAGAACACTTCCCTCTCTGATCAAAGTATGAACTAAAAGGCTTTTACATTTTTATAACATCCTAGGTTCTTCACAAGTAATTTTTGGGTAGCATTTTTTATTCAAAAAAGAATTGATGAACTGCCTAAAAACTTATACACCTTAAATCTAAGAACTGTTCCTACCAGCTGAATTATGGAAAAATAATATTTGTGGTGTAGACATAACTTGATATGAGTTGTATGTCACCCATACTATTTTCGTCTTACAACTTTTAATATTATGAAAGCATGTACTGTAGGTAAAAATATTAGCAAAACATTTGTTTACACTAAAATGTGGAAGTTTGATGGAGATATCTTACACAACACAGTTGTACACTTAATTTATTCACTAAACTATGGAAACAGATGTCCAATTTGAGGCACTAGCATAAAAGCTTAATTCTCTACTCTCAAGTTGCAAGCTGAACTCTTATCAACATTTTTATATTTGACTGATAATCATCTCATCGGGAATTTCTGTTATTAAACATATTTCTTGTTGAAGCAAAATTGGACCACTAAGAGCTTGGATTCAAAATTTTAAGATTAGACAGATAATTAAATTGTATGTATGTTCAGAAAACTAGTTAAAAAGTAGCAAATAAAATAAAAACAGTACTATCAAACAGTTTTAAAGATTCATTTTGAGTCAAATTTTAATGTAAACAATGAACTGGAGAATAACTGGCTTCTTATTGTATTGGCAAAACGGTGCTAGTATATATAAGATATGTAACATGCACTATGAGTTTAAATCAAGTTAATACTAAGCCTACAGTATTAGATTACATGTATTTTGAAAAACAATTTAAGAGAGCATATTCACATGACATTTTTGAGTATTTTATTAAATGCAATAGTGTGAAATCATTAAATGATTTAATCCTCTATATTGGAAGCTTTTAAGCTGGAAGATAACTTTATGGCCTACAAACTAAATATATCTAATACAAAGGCAAAAAAATTCAGAGATCCAATGTAATAATTACAACCACATTTTTAGAAGATGCAATATTCAGCATAATACAGTAGCACAGCAGTAGTAACAAGTTTGTCAATTAAAAAAGTTGTTGAACAATTCCACTTTATGGGAAGTAGGCAAGGCTACTATTAACTTGACTGGAATAAGAACTGCCTCACTGCTCAAGCTGAAATGACACTTCTTAACCAAAAGTGAGTACATTTCACTTCAGACCTAAATTTGTTGGTCAAAATGAGTTTGTTACACCAAGCAACAGTTTTGGTAGTTCACTGCTGTATATTTTTTTTATGCCTATACATGAAATATGTATTTTACTACAGGGCTCTCACTTTTGAGGACTTTGGAGCCAGGAAGGTCAATAAAGTTCCAGTGTGAAGTGGTGGTTATGTCTATGAAGAGCCTGTTTCCTTACAACAAGAAACATGTGGCACTAAAAATTGCTATTAGCAACTGTAGTGGTGTAGCCACTGGATCACACCACCAGGTTACCCAGAAATTCCAGGCAAGAGCCTGCCTGGCCCCAGAGCTACTGCATACTGCATATACACAGTACAAACTAGTTAATGTGTTGCATTATAGGAATGTTATTCAATTTACACAATGCATTAAAATGGCAACTAGTGGAGATTCCATTTGTCCAATACTTCATCACACCTGTGTCTTAACCTAAGTACAATATTACAATTAAGATTGTACACTTGCACAAAATGTAAATTCTTCCGTATCACAAACTATAGGTATATATATACTCTATATTTTTCTATATGCATATATAATATATGTATAGTTGAGTATCTAAATATTAGGATATGGCAACTTAACAACAACTTATTGTCTATTGGAATATTATAACAACTAGTATATACCATGTTTTTTAGAAAAATGCAAGCAACATGCATGTATTGTGACCAGTGTGGTAATAGCTTAGTAATGATTTTCTCAGAAGAATGTACTAATTACATTTCTCCATATTGAAGTTGTGTTATTGTTAATAGATTACAAAACAAAAAGAAGTTCTGCTTGTGCTACATTATTCATTAATTTTATATAATTAACAAATAAGTGCAGCCATACATGGAAGATATATTGTAAATAATAAACTAAGTCACCAGTGATCATAATGGCTTCTTAGATTCTACTCACACAGCTTTTTACATCTAACAATTAAAGTACATAACTTTGCTCTATAAATTATAGCAGGACGGTTCTCTTAGCTCGAGATATGATATTATTGTACAGTACAAAAGCAACAACCCTAACTTTTGATATGTGTAAGACTAAATCTGTATAATAGATGCCTACATTCATATCCTTTGAGGTTAATGTAGAATCTGATTCATTTGTAATATCTAATAAAATCAAAATACAACAATACTGCTGGAATTTAGAATGTCTTCTGTTTAAATATGATATGAGCCAATGCGATGGTGCGCAGACTGCGCTAAAATGTACATAACGGGAATGTTACGTCTGCAGCCAATGGAACATGAGGCTATGTACTGTTGGGTAATCTAACTCTGCATTAGGGGAGCTAAGAAACTCCTTCAGATTTAGGGACACATTACCGGAGAGGGCTGCGTCTTTGAGCTCGGAAGATGAATGCGCCGAATTATCGTCAGACGCGCAATCTGAAGAGGCGCCAGGCTCTCGCCACTTGTCATCGTAGGTTAAATCACATAGCGTGGGTGGTTCGTCAGTGTCGCTCAGCTCTTCGTCGGGAACTGGCCGCTGCTTAGCGCGCGTATCGTCTGTGCCGTCGCGACCACCCTCGTGCTGTCGTCGAGCATTCTTTAATGCGCGGTAGCGACGTGATCGTTCCCGTTGTAGACGACGTTTACGTTCGTCCGCCCTTTCTAGCTCTTCAGGCGTCTTCTTAGTCGAGTTCTTGCCGAAGAAGTACCTCATAAAAGACTCGTCACAGTTACGTTTCGACAAGTAGCTCGCCATTAGCTTGTAATAGTACTGGTTATCCATTAGGGTTCCCGATGTGTTGTTATTTTATTGTTGTTTTTTAAAACTAAGGTTTGAAACGGAGAAGATATTCTGGAAATTGCGAAATAAAAATAATGAGAACGCGACTGTCGCCGATGTGACGTCATTGACATTTCGAAGCTGCGTTTCGATTATACATTTATTTACAGTAAACAAATATTATAACTAATTAAATATTATAGTTTTTGCGCATTTATACAAAAGTGGTGCACCTAATATATATTTAAAGTAGTACACTTTACTTGCTTGTGATTTATTATCTTTTAGTTTGAATCTAGACTGGGACTGTTCGTGCAAAGAAATATAAAAAGTGAAAAAGTTCAAAACAATTATTATTTATTTTAGTGTATTATCTAAATCGATTTAATATAATAATAATATGTCACATATATATTATATTTCACAAATAAAATATTAATTTACACAAAAACTTATATTTATTTGTCCGGATGTGCATATGCATGGCAGTGAGGTGGCCAAAATTCGTCCCATCAACACGCTCTGCGACGCTATTACTATCCGATTCGATTGCATGTGATTCATTTTTATACGTTCATGTAAAATACGCGCACAGACGTGGAGTTGTAAATACCCTCTCAAAGCAATCTTTTAATAGATTTATTTCCCGACAATTTATATCTTTTGTTACATAGTTCTGTAAGTACTAATAGCTTTTTTATTTCAAGGAGCATGCTGTCCACGTGGTGGTAACTGACCACGGATGAAATGTCTCTTAGGTAGTAGTCTTTCCTCACCATAAGAAAGATATTAGGCGCTTACCTATGAATTTGAAAAAAGGAATGTTATTGGATTTTTTGGTTGACTTATATTGTGTCTACACACAATAAGTAAGGTTGATGCAACTTCTGCATGTATCATGGACGGGTATCTGTAAATTTCACAATAAACATAATCACTACTTCAGAATTGTTAGGAGAATTTAAAACTTTTTCTTAATAAAACGTAGTAGGTGATTTTTACAATCGACTTTTTTGATCTTTGTTTGATCTCGAAGACAAAAGAATAAAATATATTCAAACGTACGAACACATAACTGACATACTAATATAATGCAAATCGCTTATATATTTTAACAAGCACTGTCAAGTAATCAAAATACGATGAACGACGAAATGAGACGAGCCAGACTGGACCACTTAATCTGGCGGATAGCTCTTCTTTAGCATTGGTACTCTGGTAATCTGCCAAAACTGAAATCATCCATATCCCGCATATGCATAAATATCTGTCACTGCTTCTCATCGCGTGTATGTCCCTTAATGGAAAAATATTGCTTCCGATAGGTGGAGAAATAAGTATCTGGAATCTGGATATATGCTAGACCAAAAACATGTTGAACTGATCAGGTGTCTGATATTGTGACGGTCAACCCGCCCGCCAAGCGTGGTGTGCTCTCCAAATCCACCCAATTTGGAAGAAGCCTTCGTACTGCCGTAAATATCTTAAAGTCTGACGATACTATACTACTACTACATATACTCGTAAAAACAGAGTGCATGTACTTTAGAACAGCTCTCGTCCGCTCATGCACAGCTATTTGACAATTAATATAATATTTATTGAACACAATCACAATATGTATGCCAAGTAACGTCACCCATAAAAAAATTGTAGCCGTTCATAATGCTGGCTAATTTACACTGTAGAGATGACAGCCTCTAACAGTTAACCGGAGGTTGATGTCGTGGTCTTGAACAGGCTGATAAACATCTCTATTTATTCATAGTTTGCCTAAAAAGCTGAGGATGAACTCGTCCTTTCGACGAAAGACAGGAAAATCATTAACCTTCAAACGGTTTGCGGCCGAGGTTTCGTAAATCTTTGCCATAAATGCAACTGAATAGCCACTATTCTTGTCAAAAATTGACGTATGTTACAATGCTAATGGCAAGTTCACTTATTCCACGAATACGGCAGATCCCGAGTAGCATCCTTTTAAGCTACGTATCATCATCATCATTTCAGCCTATTACTAGTCCACTGCTGAACATAGGCCTCCCTCATAGGATGCCACAAGTTTGTAGCTCTCATTTTGGAGGGATTTTGCTACAGTTGTCACGCATGGCTGGCAGGTCGGCAATCGCAGTTTATTTATGCAGATGTTCCAAAAAGATGCTGCTGCAGATCTCCAGGTTTTAATTTTCCCTCTAGCGACTTTTACGACACCCACGGGATGAGAAGGGGTGGTAGATTCTCTTAAGCCGCTACGCCTCGTATGTTAAGCCAATAAAGGCATGTTAAAAATGAATTATTGGTTTGGAAAGATATAGGTCCATTACTTTTTTCGTATGTTAAAGCAAACAATGTCAGATCTTGATAGTAATATTTAAATGCTGTTATAGTTCAACACCGGTCTATGTTCGATAAAAGAAGTGAACTTTTGCGAAACAGTTAATTTGCTAAGATCCGCATGCAAAGTTAAACAAATGGCATGTGCATGAGTACAGAGCACGCATTTCGACCTACAACGAGGCATCATCAAGTCATAAAGACCTTCACGATAGATAATCACTCTGGTGGTGGACATTGCGCAGTTTAGGTTAGGTCGGATTGCATTTGGTGGAGATTCCTGGTGGCGATATTAGTTTGATTGTATTGCATTTGCTTTTGCGGAGGGATGTTGCTTTTCAAAAACTAGGTAACATAGACCTATTTTGAAAACGATCAGTAATAAAAAAGTACAAATTATCTTTGACATGTTTAATACAAAAATTTTGAGAGCAATTGCGAAGACGTGTCAGAATACTGGTATATCGGTCTTCTTGACGGCGGACAGCCCGTCGTCCCAAGTGAGCATGACGTTGAAGGAGCAGTACAGCGCCACCGCCGACAGTATGTGCCACAGGTCGTGGGAGTCGTAGAACTGCATCACCTGTAAGGACAGTTTTAAGCGTTTTTACTTTTTTACGCGCTTGTCACAATGTAGCGCTTTTATCTAAATGATTAATAGAGCTTAAAACTGTAATTTGGTGTTCGTTACAAGAAAGTGAGAATGGGATTTAGATCGTAGTTCGTGGCACACCTTGCAGTGATGGTTGAGGTGTCGCGAGACCGCGGGTGCGGCGGACCAGTCGGAGGAGCCGGACACGAAGAAGTAGAGCGCCGGCGCCCAGGTCACCGCCGCGCCGACCAGCCAGCCCCACGCGTACCAGCGCAGCCGCTCGCCTTGCACCAGCTTCAGCGCCAGGTACGCCACCATGTACAGCAGTGTGTTGCCCAGCAATACCTGCAGCATGTGGCCCGCGAAGTCGCTCGTCTGCTTTAGCAATCTGCGTAATAATCACAATTGTATTGCTGCTTCGTTTTTACTTAACAAACATTTTTCTACTCAATATTCTTGAGACAATATAACTCTCGAGCGAGTAGAGACGGCATGACCAGCGAGTAACTTACCCGTAGATAGCGAACATCCAGTTGAGAACATTTCCCAGCAGCAGCATGGCGAGACGCGTGCTGTAAAGAGGCCGCGCACTGCGCCGCAGCTCGCGGGCTGCCTCTTGCAAGCTCTCCTTCTCTGTGTTCACACACGCATTGCATTAAACTTTTATTCAAATAGTTTGAATATTATTTATCTGATTCACCATTTTAAAATATTTCAAACAATCCCATTTCTCTTGTATTCTCTTTGCTGACAATATGAAAATGCTTCGAATTTTTAACAACTTCTCTGATGGTCTCCTTTTTCAAATCGATTTGATTAGATTATAACATTCAAATAAATTTCTATGTCTGTCGACTGTGACAGACGAACATATGTCGTTGTCCACGCTGTTCGCTTCATGAGGTGTGTGAAAAAAACTACGCACGAGACGGGCCCCACGTAGTAAAATGCGACTGCTCTGTCAAGAGGTAAGCAGATGCGTTAGTGCCACTGTGTTGTGGCCACGCATCACGATTACCGAGACGGAAACTGTCGAACACCGTAGGAAATGCCTGTTAAGGTAGATTGCAGTATGTTTGCCACTGTGGTGGACGTCACGTACCGAGGATCTTAGGAACACTACGTCCCACGCGTAGTAACGAAATGCTGTTAAGAGATAGCAGATGTTGCCACTGTGTGGACGTCACGTTACCGAGACGGAACTGTCCCACGTAGTAAATGCCTGTTAAGAGATAGCAGATGTTGCCACTGTGTGGACGTCACGTTACCGAGACGGAACTGTCCCACGTAGTAAATGCGCAGCGACAGTAGCAGGAACGTGAACACGTGCAGCACCGTCCACGCGCCCCAGAACAGCGGCCCGCCGCCCAGCACGCCCCACACCACTGCAAACAACATTGCTCACTTTTATTATTAATTAAATAGCACTCTATCATCATCAACTCTATCGATCTCAAATAGCACGTTATTTTGTGCAAAATTCTTGAAAAAATGGAAGGGAACAATATTTTTTTATATAAGTAAAGGTGACGAACGTGTACACAGCCTGCATGGTGGCAATGGTCTCAGAGACTCCTGCATCCACCCTAGATCGGGAATCAAGATTTAGATAGCAACGCATAAGGCATACAGTACCATTTCTTCATAGATACATCTGATGAAATGCTGGTGACAGTAGTATTGGGTCTTATCTAATCTAATTTTACTGGTGGGAGGATTCCTATGCAGGAATCCGTCTAGGTAGGTGCCACCCCAGGGCCAGTTATTCTGCCGTGAAGCAGTAGTGTGCAAACATTACTGCTTCACGGCTAATTCGGTTTGAAGGGCACTGAGAGCTAGCGTAATCACTGGGCATTTGTGACTTAAGAACTGATGTCTCAGGGTGACGGGCGCATTGTGGTATCACACAGAAATGTTCTCGGTGACACAGCATTTGTTATGGGCATACGTTGTACTTCCCATCAGGTGAACGTTTTGCTCGTTTCGTCACCGTATCCAATAAAAAAAAATACAACTAATAGTGTTCGATTCAATATCACTTGATAATGCCTCGTTTTGAGGTGAAATGAAACACGTGTCGTGTTCTCGACTTCAGTGGTGTTTATCGCCTAGTGGTAGTGTTGTTGTGGTGCAGGGTATCTTTTGGCCGTTCCCGTTGGCGGGATTAGTTGGCTTGTGCACACTATTGGGAGGGCGGGCGGTGCTCTTCAAAAACTACTTAATATACACCATTTTACATTTTGCATGCGGATCATAGCAATTTTTTTTCCCTATTAATGTAAATGAAGATTACGAGGGCGACACTGAGTTTTTAGAACTGGCCACTTTTAAAGAATATACTATAAAAATAAGTTTAAATTATGAAAATAGAAGTCTTTGCTAATATTTTTTTTTGAATTGGCATCGCGCGGTTTGCGCTTATGCCGCTGACAAATTAAATAAAATGTAACTTCATACTTTCACATAATAGCACAATAGCTCTTTCGACGTTGCCACTTGTCTTGGAAAAAGTTGAAGAGAAACGACCTCGCAGTAGGATCCTCCTTTACCACGACAACGCCTTTTCGCACATCGCCGGGCGAATGATCGACTATTTGGCGTCGTCAGACGTGGAATTGCTGGGTCAACCGCCATATAGCACCGATCTCGCTACTTGCGATTTTTATTTATTCCCGAAAATAAAAGAAAAACATCGAGGAAAACATTTTATGGACGCCAAGGAAGCGGTGGCGGCGTTCCAGAAGGCCATAGAATAGACCCCTAAGGACGAGTGGGCAAAGTGCTTTTCTCGGTGGTTCGATCGAATGCAGCGATGTATTGATGTGAATGGAAACTATTTTGAAAAGATGTAATAAAAATAATAAGTTAGCTAGTTAGGTCAGTTTTTGATCTAAGAACTTTCAGTGTCACCCTCGTATCAGAGTGATGGAGAGTTATGGAAAGGGAGCAGGCGTACGGCGTACGTACCGATGGCGATGAGCACGGCCAGCGCGCCGAAGGTGGCGTGCGCCCGCGCGTTGACGTCGGGGTGCCGCGACTGGTAGATCTTCACCATGCTCAGCACGGCCAGCACGTACATGAACGCCGTGTCTGTCGGACGTGCACCGAAACTTCTTACTAATCTTAACTTAACATCCCATCCCACGATAACCAGTCATGTTCACATCGAAGAAAATACATACAGTAACCATATAAGGAGTAGGCAGAGGCCATTCACGTAGCCCGCTTTTCGAACTCGCGGGAAACGAGACGTGACCGGATGGCGAACCACGTCGCCTACATTTTGATACGAGTCAAGTATGTTTTTTTTCTCACACGCAGTACAGTGAGAGTATTAAAGGCTGTCCGTATGATACCCTAGTCGCCTCTTCCGACACTGCGATAGGAAAGAGATAGGTGCTATTCTACTCTGCTAGATACCTATCGTCTATAATTTATACATGGACAAATAAAACATAAATTATTGTTTGAATAGTAATATTTGTACCATTATACTAACTTCTATAAAATTTAAAAAAAAGAAGCCCGCTGGGTTTCCCGCCGGTTATTCCCTGGTCTGAAGCATTTTTCTTTCAAACCAGGGGCAGTTTTGAAAATTGACTTCCAATAAGTGTTAAAAAAATCTAGTCTATTATTCGCTATCAATAAACTATCTCTATTATTAAATATTCTATTAATAAGTAGAATAGAGTAGATGGACGGTAATAATATTAAAAATTCTTTGCCTGCCCATCGGTCCATACTTGAAAACAATAGAAAATTATTGTTTGCTTTGAAAATTGCACATACATATTTTAAATAATTTTACTCCGGTCCTGACGCTTAGCCAGTCGTAGTCATAACTTCTTTGCTTAGAAAGTCTTATATTAACGAAAAATCCTTTCTGTTTATTTCAAAATATGTAATCTCTTTACAAATATTTGTTTTATTTTAGAAAATTAAATTATTAATATCCTCGGATGTTTGGATGAAACAGATAATTTAAAAGTAAGTCAGCCTATAAATGTCCCACTGCTGAGCACAGGCCTCCTCTCATTTCTGAGAGGGTTTTGGAGCTAGGAAGAATCCGCCACGCCGCTCCAATGCGGGTTGGCGGACTGCACATGACTTCGAAATATTTTTTATTTCTCAGACATGCAAGTTTCCTAACGATGTTTTCCTTCACCGCTGAGCACGTGGTAAATCAGCACTTAAAATTGCAATTAACAATTTTCACTCGCGTCACTCGCGTACTAGAACAGATCATTTATTTAGTGTTAAATCACTAACCGTCACGTTATGAGGCAACGGCCGGAAATTGTACGTTACCAAATTGGAAGTTGAGTCGGTTGGGGCAGACGTGATAGCTGGCCGACAGTACGGCCACCACCATCATGGCGACACCCAACGCAGACAGCAGCCCGTAGTGAGCTGGGATGCCGTATTCCTGACAAGCCAAACTCGTCAACTTGTAGTTAGTGTTTATACTGAGAGTTCCTTCATTTTTTTTTATTTTTTTGTTTGGATTCATATGAAATATGGTATATTAAGTGGTCGGAAATTATTAGAATGGTATCACATATTTCGCCATTATTGGCATGTTAGTGTTTGTCAATTTTAATTTAAATTTTAAATGTTACTCTTATATTTAACACTAACATAATTTCAATGTAATACTGTAATATCAATGTTACTTAACTTACATTATGTTAGAGGAGCAATAGGAACCACCCCAGGGCCAGTTATTCTACACAAGGAACAACGAGCGAGACGGATGAACGAGCGAGCGAAACGGACAAAAAAACAAGCTATACGATTGGACGAGCAAGCGAACGTACTGGTTACTGGTGGTAGAATTCCTATACAGGAAACCGTCTAGGTAGGTACCACCCCAGGGCCAGTTATCCTACCGTGAAGCAGAAGTGTGTGTAGTGTGCAAACATTACTGTGTTTCGGTCTGAAGGGCACTGTGAACTAGCGTAATCACTGGGCATATGAGACTTAAGAACCTATGTCTCAGGGTGATGGGCACAGTGTAGTGTCTCACTGAAATTTTCTGGGTGGCACAGCATTTGTTATGGGCAGACGATGTACTTACCATCAGGTGAACGTTTTGCTCGTTTCATCACTTTATGCAATAAAAAAAAAGTCAAATTTAGGTAGAATCGTTTAGAACACTTATAAATTATTTTATGTGATAAAAATATTTTTCTATTAACCATTGTCGGAGCGTGTTTTTAAAATATTTCACGTTCGATGTTTTTATATCCTGTGGTAACTTATTATAAATTTGTATTGACACGAATTAACAATTCTTTGTATATATGGCAACTTGCATGTTGGTATTTTTAAACGTGTTGGGCCTCTCGGTCTGAGTCGCGAATTAATTTCAACTATCTACGAGTATAAAGACTATACAGACATTTTCGTTTTACTTGCGGTGTTATCTAATTGTCACTATTCTGTTGCAAGAGTCATCCTACTACGATAATAAAACTGGAGATTTTGTTAGTTTGAACGCGTTCATCTCAGGAAATACTAATGCCATTATACTATACTAATTATTTTTGCTATTCTTCTACTTCTTTTTTGTTACTGGCAATCCGCTACCAAATCGAGCCATTTTTGCCAATGTCGAGTAATAATTTGATTGTAATAAGGACTTAGTTTTTATCACGCAGAGAAACTCCGAGCATAGTTCTTTCCATAGCTCGCTGAGCGACTCTGAGCTTCCTCAAGCGGCCTGCAGTGAAGGACCACGTCTCGGTTCCGTATGTCATCACTGGCAACACGCACTGGTTGTAAACTTTGCTTTTACAACCAGTTTTGAGACATTGAGGTATACTCGGCGAGAAGATGTGACGCAGTTTCCCGAACGCTGCCCAGCCGAGTTGGATCCGTCGATTGACCTAATGGTCGAAGTTGGACCTGCCTAGTCGGCCAATCTGGATGCAGGTGGCACAGGACCGTGCTTTGTGGCAATCTATGGGGGAGGCCTATGTTCAACAGTGGACTATGGTAGGCTGAAATGATGATGATGATGATGATGAAGGACTTCGTTTCCATCGACAGTAAAATGATAGTTTACTTTTATTGAAGAATTTGTTAGACTGATAAATGCCGATGAAGGTGTAGATTTGTTGGACTGATGGAGACAAAACGAGAAATTTAATTTTGCTCTTGAATTGAATCTTCTAATTACTGTACAAGTTCGCGAGCACTTGCTGCATAATAAACTATTAAAATTAAACATCAAAACTCAAAATATACACAGAAATTACAATAAGAACACTACCGCAACTTTTCGAGTTGGCGCCAACAGTCATTTTTGCTGTTGACAGCTCATTTATTGAGAAAGGCTATAAAACTTCATGCTATAACCTTACAGAGCCGCATGTTGGGCACTGAACGTTATCGAGAAGGTTCGAACGTACGCTGCAGTCATGAAGTCAGCTTATTTAGCTAGTAAGAGTTATAATACTATTTCATTTAAATCCTTGTGCTAATGACAGAGTAATATCAACAAATACAATAAGCAACTAAGCAATGATTAAATAGCAGAATCGATTAAAACATGACAATCACGACTTTGAATTGAATGGTAACTGATTTTAGTAACATTTATAGGATTGCAAAATATGTGTCAACAACAAATAATACAACTTAGTATTGTTAAGTTGTATTATTTGTTGTTGACACATATTTAGTAATAGCCGTGCGGTGGCGGCTCGTTAAAAGAATACTTCCACTACATCTCATCCAATGGATCTCGTAAAAGACGAGTAAGGAATTAAACTGCACTGTGCACCCAACAGCGCATGGTGGCGATGGGCTCACCACCTATCACACCAAGTGCATTATATTGTTTTGGTGAAACGTGGATTGTGGCAGTCATCTGTTTTTGCAGTGAGTGCCCAGTCTCTGACTACCCCTTATGGGATACAGTCGTGATCTTATGTATGTATTGTTAAGTAAGAGTGCTTTTAAACGAGAAAAACGCCCTTATACTGGTTTCAATAATTAGTATCATGAATAACTTTTCGGAAGTACATTTTTTTTGTATTTAGAATAAAACGCTGCCCTACATTAGGATTGAACATATATATACTATATATCTTTTTTCTATGGAAACGAGCAGATCGTTTACCTAGTAGTAAGTGCAATGTCTGCCCATAACAAATGCTGTTTCACCCGAAACATTTCTGTGTGTCACCGCACTGAACTCGACACTCTGAAACGTTAATTCTTAAGTCTCATATCATCATTTCAGTCCACACTAGTCCACTGCTGAACATAGGCCTACCTAATAGATTGCCACAAAAGTTTGCTCCCAATTTGGGGAGATTTTGCCATAGTTGCCAGGCGGGTTGGCTACCGCAGTTTTTTTATTCAGATGTTCCAAGAAGATGCTGCTGCCCATCTCTTGATTTTTATTATCTCTCTGTCGACTTTTACGGCACCCATGGGATGAGATGAGGTGGTAGATTACTACAGCAATACATACATACATAAGATCACGACTGTATCCCATAAGGGGTAGTCAGAGACTGGACACTCACTGCAAAAGCAGATGACTGCCACAATCCACGTTTCACCAAAACAATATAATGAACTTGGTGTGATAGGTGGTGAGCCCATCGCCACCATGCGCTGTTGGGTGCACAGTGCAGTTTAATTCCTTACTCGCCTTTTACGAGATCCATTGAGTGGTAATGTGTGGTGGTAAGTGGATGACATGGAGTGGTAGTATTCTTTTAATGAGCCGCCACCACACGGCATACTACAGTAAACTTACTACAGTAAGCCTTCATTAATCAGGCTCCGGTCTAAATCGGCGCCCCCTGTAATCCGACATACGAATTATATGTGTATAACGTTTCGTTAACGCATGATTGAAGGTTGCATCCTGACTTTATGTTATATATTGTGTTGTTCTTTGTACAATTTTATACATCGTGTTACCTTGTAGCACCTTCATCATAATTTGTCATATCACAAGGCACTCCTCTTTACAATATTCCAGACTATATAGGGTCGGTGGCAATTCATACTAATATTATGAATTCACAATCCAGCTTGTATATTACAAGACGCAGGAGTATACAAGCTGGATTGTGAATGTGGTCTCTCTTACATAGGTCAAACAAGAAGATCGATAAAAACCCGCGTAAAAGAACACATAGCTGACATGAAGCATCGTCGTTCTAGGAAGTCTGCAGTCTGTGACCATGTTCTGGATCATCCCAACCATTACATCAGATTTGATAGACCACAAATCCTTGCAAAAGAACACCGATTCCTACCAAGGATGATTCGCGAGGCTATTGAAATTAAAAAACATCCTAATTTCAATAGGGAAGATGGTTGGGTATTACCACCGGCTTGGGATCCTATTATTAATAAAATTAAATCAAAAACCAAGCATACCACTGCAAGGCTTCAAGACACAGTAAGTTCTTTCTGCATAGATCGGACTAAAAATAATAATTAAAAGCTGAAGGTACTCCGGGTTAACTATGACATCGGGACAACTGTCACCTCAGTCCCCCCGTGACCATGGGTGCTGTAAAGCGCCCGAAACGTCGGGTTATAAATAGTAAAACATTAAACGCGATAAAATCCGTAAAAATTAGTTTCATTTAAATTTACAGAGATAGATTTCATCTTAGAGACGGAAATCAAATAGAACTTACGGGATATTTAAAAAAAAAACTAATATCCACGCGAACGAAGTCGAGTGCATCAGCTAGTCCGACAAATTTGATAATCAGACACCGCTTTGCCGAAGTTTGTAGGACTACCGCGGGTCTACTGTATAAGAAGTCGAAACGGCCATCACAGCGTGTCGCTATTTTAGCTATATAATAGAGTCGCGGAGAGCAACGGACTGAGCAACGGGCTGAGCAACGGACTGAGCAACGGGCTGAGCAACGGACTGAGCAACGGGCTGAGCAACGGACTGAGCAACGGGCTGAGCAACGGACCTGGTGCCGCGGGCGGCGGCGGCGACGCGCGCGCCTGCGCCGCACCTGCAGCACGAAGAGCGCGCCCAGCAGCAGGTAGCCCGCGTTCGACAGCACGTGGTTGAAGTCGCTGAGCGCGCCCGCCGGGTGCGCGCACAGGAAGTTGTAGTAGCACACGTCCAGCGACCCCGACATGTTCAGGATCTGTTCCCACGCCAAGCAATGCGTCAGCGCGGACATCGAATAAACTAACTATTACTGTACATTATACTCGGCATCTGCTCGGTTGCCAGATTTTACTTCGAATAGTAAACACATAGTAAAGTAAAGTAAAGTTTCAGCCTATAAATGTCCCACTGCTGAGCACAGGCCTCCTCTTATTTCTGAGAGGGTTTAGAAGCTAGGAAGAATCCGCCACGCTGCTCCAATGCGGGTTGGCGGACTTCACATGTCTTCGAAATATTTCTATTCCTCGGACATGCAGGTTTCCTCACGATGTTTTCCTTCACCGCTAAGCACGTGGAAAATCAGCACTTAAAATTGTAAAACAATTTTAGAGGTGCTGGCACCGGGGATCGAACCCAGGTTACTCGCTTACTACTCGTATGAAATTAAAAGCGAGCACCAGGCCCCTGAGCTACCAGGGCTCTCAGTAGTAGTAGTAGTAAACACATAATTTCAAATAATCTAAAACCACGAATTAAAGAAAACGATAAAGCAAAATATTCCGTCCACATGTTATAACTCTACATTAGATTCAGTCTCATTGTTCTCCTAAATATATATTATATTTTTGACGCACTGCCCGAAAAGCGGCAACGTGTGGAAAACGGTCACGTTAACCAGCGTGTACAGGTAGCGGTCGGAGCGCGTTGTGTTGCAGATCCGTGCGTCCAACACTTACGATCTGGACGACAGCGACGAACTGCACCACAGGCAATGCGTAGAAGACGGCCACGGTGGCCAGCGTGTACAGGTAGCGGTCGGAGCGCGTTGTGTTGCAGATCCGTGCGTCCAACACTTACGATCTGGACGACAGCGACGAACTGCACCACAGGCAATGCGTAGAAGACGGCCACGGTGGCCAGCGTGTACAGGTAGCGGTCGGAGCGCGTTGTGTTGCAGATCCGTGCGTCCAACACTTACGATCTGGACGACAGCGACGAACTGCACCACAGGCAATGCGTAGAAGACGGCCACGGTGGCCAGCGTGTACAGGTAGCGGTCGGAGCGCGTTGTGTTGCAGATCCGTGCGTCCAACACTTACGATCTGGACGACAGCGACGAACTGCACCACAGGCAATGCGTAGAAGACGGCCACGGTGGCCAGCGTGTACAGGTAGCGGTCGGAGCGCGTTGTGTTGCAGATCCGTGCGTCCAACACTTACGATCTGGACGACAGCGACGAACTGCACCACAGGCAATGCGTAGAAGACGGCCACGGTGGCCAGCGTGTACAGGTAGCGGTCGGAGCGCGTTGTGTTGCAGATCCGTGCGTCCAACACTTACGATCTGGACGACAGCGACGAACTGCACCACAGGCAATGCGTAGAAGACGGCCACGGTGGCCAGCGTGTACAGGTAGCGGTCGGAGCGCGTTGTGTTGCAGATCCGTGCGTCCAACACTTACGATCTGGACGACAGCGACGAACTGCACCACAGGCAATGCGTAGAAGACGGCCACGGTGGCCAGCGTGTACAGGTAGCGGTCGGAGCGCGTTGTGTTGCAGATCCGTGCGTCCAACACTTACGATCTGGACGACAGCGACGAACTGCACCACAGGCAATGCGTAGAAGACGGCCACGGTGGCCAGCGTGTACAGGTAGCGGTCGGAGCGCGTTGTGTTGCAGATCCGTGCGTCCAACACTTACGATCTGGACGACAGCGACGAACTGCACCACAGGCAATGCGTAGAAGACGGCCACGGTGGCCAGCGTGTACAGGTAGCGGTCGGAGCGCGTTGTGTTGCAGATCCGTGCGTCCAACACTTACGATCTGGACGACAGCGACGAACTGCACCACAGGCAATGCGTAGAAGACGGCCACGGTGGCCAGCGTGTACAGGTAGCGGTCGGAGCGCGCCCGCAGCGTTCGCTCGCGGTGCTTCGCCAGCGCGGCCAGCCGCAGATTCGTCGGGAGGCCGAACGGACCCTGCAAATATGCATCAGTGTTTTTACATTCTGACTAGCCTTTTATTGAAACAAGAAAACTCCTACGCTATGAACAATTCTCAAAAGTCCAACTGTACATGTTTTGTGTCTTTTTTTTATTCGATGATGTGACGGGACGAGCAAAACGTTCACCTGATGGTAAGTGCAAAGTCTGCCAATAACAGATGCTGCGTCACCCAGAATATTTCTGTGGGGCACTACTCAGCGCATATAAAGTTTCAACCTATAAATGTCCCACTACTGAGCACAGGCCTCCTCCCATTTCTGAGAGGGTTTTGGAGCTAATTAATTAAATAAAATTAAATCTCATATGCCTAGTGATTACACTAGCTCACAGTGCCCTTCAGACCGGAACATGGTAATGTTTGCACACATCTGCTTCATGGCAGAGTAACTGGTCCAGTGGTGGTTCCTACCTAGACGGATTCCTGCATAAGAATCCTACCACCAATTTTAATTAAAACTTTAAGTAATTACAACTATAGTGTGGTACAAGAAGTAAGTACTGTTGGACATTAATTTTTTTATATAGCATGTGCAGTTAACGACGGCTAGGATTTGTATCTAGACACACACATAATTGAACACTTCTTGCTTATGTAACGATATACTATCTCTAATTACGTATTTTTACGTTTTAGAAAGATTTAAGAAAATATTAAAATATTAAAAAAAAATGGTGGTCCAAAAAAGTTGGGAAAATATATATGAGGACCAATCCTAATAGTGAAATTTCATAATTTTCAATTTAATTCTTCTTGGCATAATATTACATAGATCAGTACCTAAAATTTACTTTAAAACCTATAAAATATATCCAAGAGACCTTATCTCTCGAAGTACTATAGAAGTTAATTAAAAATATTACAATATAAAATTAACTCCATTTGTATGGAAAATACTCTATATATGTAGTAATTCATAATAAGGAAGTGTTCGTCTCTAAAAACTAGAAAGTGTTCGTGTTAGCTAACACCATACTACTAAGTCCGAGGCTCGAGTACCGTGCGGAGGGGCATACCAACAGCTCAACATAGACGTGTGTGAGGTCGAGCATGACTCTCTATAGTATCAAGTTGCATAGTGCTAATGTTCCATACAAAGATCCTATGTAAGTAAAGTATATGATAAAATGGTCTATCATTGAAGGTCTCTTGTAAGATATGATATTATAAAAATGAGTTGGAACTTAAAATTATTAAGATAGAGAATTCATTAGACTTTCATACAATCACATAAGAGAGGGTGTGGCTTTTAGCATTTCGGTGCTGGAGCTTACTCTTTCGCCCCATGTCTTAGAGCATTAGTTCTATGATACATGGTTCATACACCGGCGTCTTAGTGGCTTGCTACTATGACATGTTGGTAATTTTTTTAGTTATACAACTTTTGCCAAAGTCGATAATTATCATATAGGTGTGTAGTGAGGAGGCACCATCTATGTAATAGTCACAATAATACTTACTGCTATTGTGGTATTGTGTTTTAGTGACGGTTATATGAATGAGTCGCATCTGATTCAATACGACTTATGATGCGGGTTGACGGAGGTTTTTTGCAGAAGTGTAGATGTTTGCTAAGACAGTATAGAGGCCCTTGTGTTGGCGTATGTCTGAGCGATAGTCGTATTGATGCTTGTTGCACCTGTGGCAATGCATCCTTGTGGCAGTTGCTTAGATGTCGTTAATATAATGGTTGCGTCTTGCACTTGGTTTGACTCACATTTTCTTTAGCTTTGTCCAAGTCGGGTCTCTCTATAACGAGACTGCAGACTGTCTGCCCTCCAATGTGTTGAATAACAACAATATTAAATAAACCTCTCAGTAAATTCCCACAAATGAATGATAACTGGAAACTTGGTAGTGGGTGAGACAAACTTGATCGAAATACATAATATTCAACGTCAGTTACACAAACCCATTTTGACGAATATAATAGAATGCTGATTGCCTGATGGCTGAATGATAATTATAAATGATAAATAATGGCAAAATACATAATTACAATGGTTGGTGGAGCTAATGCGTCTACTTCATGCGGATGGTAGCTGGCGGGAGGAGACTCTCAAGGCTGCAGCCGAAAGCTGCACAACGTGGGACCCCATACCCTTGAAGTGAGCAGTGGACTCACGACGTGCTCTGTGGCAAATTGCCGTGCTGACCTTGTATTGGATGTTGATGCCACACACTCGACATTCATCTACAGTTGCAGCGGTCTGGCGATGAGCGGGATGAGGAGGGATGGCGGTCTGTTATTGGGCCGAGTGCCCATAACTGCTCGACGTGTGCCAAATCCATGCGACGTACATCCACGAAGACTGGACTTAGCTGTATACTTGTATGATGTAAACACGCATTGACATGCGAGACTTCGGTCTAAGTTTGTGCTTACGCACTAGCAAGAGGCCAAGCCCTCTTTTTGCTGGTTCCCCCGTGTTGCTGCGGACTACGGTCCTTGTTCCCGACTTCTTGTCCTGTGTCGGGGGGAGCGCGTGGATTGGAAGGCGCTCACCGCACACGGCGGGAGTTGGAGCCGTGTGCCTTCCCCACATTTTTTTAAATAAAAATGTTGGGGGAGCGAAAGCTTGTGGTGGGTTATTAATAATTTAATGTAAATCTTATACAAGTGCGGAATACAAATCTCCTTGTATTAGATATTTTGATAAATAAACATTGTGAGCCCCTTACAAGAGTATAGGGATTAGTAATTAATTAGTATTCGTACACTGTCTTGGACTTGCAGCTTCTCTAGTGAATAAACATTTTTCCATGATACACCTAAAAGAACAAGTTACTATAAATAAACACAACGTAGATAAAAGAGTACCTATGACGATCACAATTTATTAACATATATCATACAAATGGCCTAGAATGAAATAACCTAAGAAATGATCTTGGAAAAGATTAAGTCTGTTTTCTGGTTTGGTTGAAATTAATTTTATCAGCGTGAAAGTTGAATAGTTACACTTAGTCACACCTGTACGTGGGACGGGACGGCCTGGCCGTTGGAGTGTGGTGGTGCCGCGCCCTGCGTTGTGGGCGCGGCCGTTGCGTTGGCGCTAGTGGCGCTAGTGGCGCTAGTGGCGCTAGTGACGTTAGTGGCGCTAGTGGCGCTAGTGGCGGTGGAGGTAGGGGTGACCGTCGAAGTACCTTCGTTGTTCACAGATATATCGTGTTCCTCCTCTGATGAACTGCCGTCGCTGCTGTCGAACGTATCAACTGCAATTGTCAAACATTTAATTTGTATCACAACTCATACATAAATTCTTGTTTAGCATGAAATAATTATTGGATTTCCGCAAAGTAACGCCTGATTCTATTAACTATAAAATAATTACTAAAAGCTTATGCGTGACGCTTAAAATTTCTATAGTATTCCTGATTCGATGGATTTCTTTAGTACTGGTAGGAATCCTATGCAGGAATCCGTCTAGGTAGGTACCACCGTCGGGCCAGTTATTCTGACGTGACGCAGTGTGTAAACATTACTGTGTTTCAGTTCGAAGGGCACTAAAAGCTAATGCAATTATTGGGCACATGATATTTAAGAACTGATGTCTCAGGGTGCCGATAGCTGTCCGGCAGAATAGAATAACACCTACCTCTTTCCTACCGAGGTGTCGTAAGAGGCGACTAAGTATAGTACGGATAGCCTTTATTCGTGCCTTTATTCTGCTCGTGGGAACGCAACGAAGAGTCACATTTTTTTCGACGTAGTTCGCCCCCTGTCATGTTTCGTTTTCCGCGGGGGCGAAAAGTGGGCTACATGTGGAGCCTCTGCCAACCTTTATAGGAAAAAAGCGTGACTATATGTACGTATGTCTCAGGGTGACGGGCGCAATTTGATGCCACATAGAACTAGGTTATATAGCATTTGTAATGGATAGACGTTGCACTTACCATCAGGTGAACGATTAGCTCGTCTCGTAATTGTCTTCAATAAAAAATCAGTAGCTAAAGCAGCAGCTGTAAGGAAACATGCGTATGTCAAGTCTAGAAGTGGTGACAATGGGTGCGCTGCTCACCGCCACGTCATCATCATCAATCTGTGAAAGGTCCACTGTGGAGGTATAGTCGTGATCGCCAAGCCAGGCGAGCGGATTGACTCGCAGCAGCCTCGCACCATAGACGCTGCGCCCGTCTGCGCTTTGTATCATTTCTTTTTAGTGTAGTAGATGGTTACTGCACCATCTGTCAGAAGGCCATGGGGTTTTTTAGCATTTCTCTTAATCGACTATTATGATATCTTGCCAGTGAGCTCGAGGCTATTGAAGCTGTTGAAACCGCAAAAACAAAATGGTCGTATATAGAGAATGCTGAATTTATTTAAGTAAAGATACAGTACTTGAGGCTCGCCGCCGCCGAGCCGATGTATTTATGGTTGCACCTCCGTCTGTTTGAGTAGGTTGAGCTTCTTCGACCACTGCAGATATATTTATCACACGTTAATGCTTCTCTTAACAATCATAAGAATTGGTATTACACTTCACAATTACAATCTGGTCCACTGATTGTAGGATTCTTATGCAGGGTTCCAATTAGGTACGTACCACCCCAGGGCTAGTTATTCTGCCGCGAACCAGTAGTGTGCAAACATTACTGTATTTCGGTCTGGAAGGGCACTGAGAGCTAGTGTAATCATTGGGCATATGAGACTTAAGAACTGTTGTCTCAGGATTTCGGGTTCAGTGTGGTGGCACAGAATTATTCTGGGTGGCACAGCATTTGTTGTGGGTGGAGGTTGCACTTACCATCATGTACGAGACGAGCAAAAGGTTCACCCTTTTGCTCGTCTCGTCAACTAACAAAAAATCTATTTTTATTTATTAATATTATTTGGACTCCTAACAAAAGTTATGTCGCCTACAATATGATATGATAATACAAAATGATGATACAAAAGAGTATGCCACTGATAATTTTGGAAATTTACGATTAATGATAAATTTCAATACAAGTTTTTTTTTATTTTATTTTTTTTTCATAAAAGTGACGGAACGAGCAAACATTCACCTGATGGTAAGTGCAACGTCTGCCCATAACAAATGCTGTGTCACGCAGAGATTTTCTGTGTGGCAACACACTGCGCCCATCACCCTAAGACATCAGTTCTTAAGTCTCATATGCCCAGTGATTATGCTAGCTCTCAGTGCCCTTCAAACCGAAACACAGTAATGTATGAACACTACTGGTTCACGGCAGAATAACTGGCCCTGGGGTGGTACCTACCTAGACGGATTCCTGCATAGGAATCCTACCACCAGTAAGTTGATATGTTGTGTAGAAATGAAAAACAATTAGATGTTTCCATAAGTTTTATATGCGATATGAAACAATAAAAAAGGAACGAAAGTTAATTTGCTGAGATTCGCATGCAAAATTAAAAATGTTGTGTATTGCCTAGTTTTGAAGAGCACCGCCCGCCCTCAACAGCGTGCAGAGGCAAACCAATACCGCCACCAGATACCCTCCACCAGTACCATTAAGCAAAGAACATGTTTCACTTCAAAACGAGGCATTATCAAGTGATATTGACTATACGAAATTTTAAATATTGCATGCGGATCTTAGCAAATTAACTTTCGTTCCTTTATTATAATGGATTTCCTCAAAGTAACGCCTGATTCTATTAACTATATGAAGCAATTTCTAGGAACGGTATGGTATGATGGTAAGAATGAAAGTCGTCGGGGCGATTGTTGCACCGGGTGTAAGAGCAATAATCGATGGTACCTGCGGTGTCGGCGAGCACGGCCTTGGGGCTGACGAGGCTGGCAAACAGCGGGCAGCGCCGCGCCAGCAGCAGCGCGCCGAACAACACGTAGAAGGACAGGAACAGCGCCGCCGTGGCCGCGATGGCAGCCGCGTACTGCGCGCGGCTCAGCGCCGCCTGCGAACAGCGCGCCGCCATCGTTAGACACCTCTTGCTGCCTCCACCTCTTGGTGCAATGACACCTTTCATCATTCGCAATCGTACCATTTCTACAAATGTATGTTGATATTTTTAGCCGTCTGGTGGAAGCCGTGTGGTGGCGGCTCGTTAAAAGAATACTACCACTCCATCTCATCCAATGGATCTCGTAAAAGGCGAGTAAGAAATTAAACTGCACTGTGCACCCAACAGCGCATGGTGGCGATGGGCTCACCACCTATCACACCAAGTGCATTATATTATTTTGGTAACGTAAACGTGGATTGTTGCAGTCATCTGTTTTTGCAGTGAGTGCCCAATCTCTGACTACCCCTTATAGGATACAGTCGTGATCTTATGTATGTATGTTTTAGCAATAGCTCAGAAAAAGAATTATCTCTATATCGTAACAATGTTCATGGACTTCGTCCGCGTGGATATAGGTTTTTAAAATATCCCGTGTGAACTATTTGATTTTCCGGGATGAAAAGTATCCTACGTCCGTCACCAAGACGCCAGCTATCTCTGTGCCAAATTTCGTCAAGATCCGCTCAGCGGTTCAACCGTGAAAAGGTAACAAACAGAGGGACAGAGAGAGTTACTTTCGCATTTATAAATAAAAATATTTGATAAAGTTAATAGAATCAGGCGTTACTTTGCGGAAATCCATTATAATGAAGGAAGGTAAGTTACTTTGCTAAGATCCGCATGCAAAATTTAAAAATGGTGTATATTACCTAGTTTTTTGAAGTGCACCGCCCGCCCTCCCTCAGTAGCGTGCACAAGCAAACTAACACCGCCACCAGGAACCGCCACCAGGTACCCTCCACCAACCACTACAATACTACCACTAGATAATATACACCACTGAAGTCGAGAACACGACACGTGTTTCGCCCCAAAACGAGGCATTATCAAGCGTCATAGACTCTACGACAGACGGCCGCCGAGTGGAGTCGGCCACAACTTACCTTCCTTCATTAAAAATATTTGAATTTGGTATAGTCTCATTACGGCTTTTTTGATACATTAAATTTTAACTTAAAATAGTCATATTAGAATTAGAATAAGAATTACTTTATTTGCTTTTAAATACGGTAGGTACAATTATTAGGTACGATATACAAGTTTAGTTGCTAGTAAACAGTCGTAAGAAGTGCACGTGTTTTTATTCGTTAACAACCGCACAAGCGAAACCCGACCTAAACGCCATGCTATAAAGAACAGTCGGTGTTTACAAATGATAGTATGATACATTAAATAAGTACTATTATAATGTCAATTTTGTTTTGATTATTATTAAACTATTTATGCATCGACGTATTTCTAAATAAAATGAGTCACTATATTTTAGGAGCCGTGGTAGCTCAGGGGCTAGGCGCTCGCTTTTAATTTCATAGTACGCGAGTGTCCTGGGTTCGATTCCCGGTGCCGGCACCACTAAAATTGTTAATTGCAATTTTAAGTGCTGACTTACCACGTGCTCGGCGGTGAAGGAAAACATCGTGAGGAAACCTGCATGTCTGAGAAATTAAAAATATTTCGAAGACATGTGAAGTCCGCCAACCCGCATTGGAGCAGCGTGGCGGATTCTTCCTAGCTCCAAAACCCTCTCAGAAATGTGAGGAGGCCTGTGCTCAGTAGTGGGACATTTATAGGCTGAAACTTTACTTTTTTTTACTATATCTTAAAAATTCTAAACGGTGAAATTTGTTATCAAATAAAACATCGATCAGTTTTGCAAGTTGTACTCGTATGGGTCGGAGTCAGAATAAGATCTAAACGATCGAACGATAATTTACGTTAGAAGACCAGAATAATGTTTTCTTTTATTTACGCGAATATTACACATTTAAATAAAACTACTTTTTTACGGATTTTATCGCGTTTAATTTTGAACTATTTTTACCCGACGTTTCGGACTGTAAAGCGTCCGAAACGTCGGGTAAAAATAGTTCAAAATTAAACGCGATAAAATCCGTAAAAAAGTAGTTTTGTTTAAAGAAGACCAGAATGTCAAAGGTACACAGACACGGTGGATTATAAAAAGTCAAATTAACTTTGCTTTATCTGAAGCATATTAAGACGAACGAGCACGGCCGCTGCCCACAGCCAGTCGGACTGCTCCGTCTGCGAGCGTCTCTGTGTCGTGTGACGGTACCTCGACGGTGAAAGTGAGTTCCTTGCGGCGGGACAGCGCCACGGCGGACGACTGCAGCGTGCCGAGCACCGCCGCTGCCCACAGCCAGACGGAGTGCTCCGTCTGCGAGCGTCTCTGTGTCGTGTGACGGTACCTCGACGGTGAAAGTGAGTTCCTTGCGGCGGGACAGCGCCACGGCGGACGACTGCAGCGTGCCGAGCACCGCCGCTGCCCACAGCCAGTCGGAGTGCTCCACCTGCGAGCGTTTTTGTGTCGTGTGACGGTACCTCGACGGTGAAAGTGAGTTCCTTGCGGCGGGACAGCGCCACGGCGGACGACTGCAGCGTGCCGAGCACCGCCGCTGCCCACAGCCAGACGGAGTGCTCCGTCTGCGAGCGTCTTTGTGTCGTGTGACGGTACCTCGACGGTGAAAGTGAGTTCCTTGCGGCGGGACAGCGCCACGGCGGACGACTGCAGCGTGCCGAGCACCGCCGCTGCCCACAGCCAGACGGAGTGCTCCGTCTGCGAGCGTCTTTGTGTCGTGTGACGGTACCTCGACGGTGAAAGTGAGTTCCTTGCGGCGGGACAGCGCCACGGCGGACGACTGCGGCGTGCCGAGCACCGCCGCTGCCCACAGCCAGTCGGGGTGCTCCGTCTGCGAGCGTCTCTGTGTCGTGTGACGGTACCTCGACGGTGAAAGTGAGTTCCTTGCGGCGGGACAGCGCCACGGCGGACGACTGCGGCGTGCCGAGCACCGCCGCTGCCCACAGCCAGTCGGGGTGCTCCGTCTGCGAGCGTCTCTGTGTCGTGTGACGGTACCTCGACGGTGAAAGTGAGTTCCTTGCGGCGGGACAGCGCCACGGCGGACGACTGCGGCGTGCCGAGCACCGCCGCTGCCCACAGCCAGTCGGAGTGCTCCACCTGCTCGCCGCCGCAGACCGCCTGCGTCGGTTGTACCAGCGCCACCACCAGAAACCCGCGCGGGTACTGACTGCGCTGAAACGTACCAACCTTACCGTTTACATTGTGTCTGAACCATGACTACTATAATAAGACTTTCAATGAGCTGCAGGGCGCGTATGTCAGAATTAAAATACAACTAGATGAGTACAAATCCTCCAGTGTCATAGAAGGATGCTAGAACAATACACATATTAGAGAACTAAAAAAAAAATCTAGTATTAAAGTTGGCCTAGTAGATCCAGCTCAGGAGGACCAACAATTTGATTAAATAATGATCATTTCAACATGCTGAAATAAATTAAAAAAGTTGTTAAATAGATTGAGCCAACATGTAATCTTTACATCTAAGTTTCCACAATATTTACTTTACTTTTTGCACAGAAATAAGACATTTTACTCACCAATATCTGAACGGCACCTGAACGCTGCACAGTCATCCTGATCCCCGTTGAGCTGATATCGGGCAAGGTCTGCGCGATTGGGCACTGCAACACACAATCAACACGCTCACAAACAACGCTGTTGCTATCACGGTGAAGCACAGCTGCTGAAGCAAACCAGCGTCAACTGAAGGCATACATAGTTAAGATCCCATAAGGGGTAGTCAGAGACTGGGCACTCACTGCAAACACAGATGACTGCCACAATCCACGTTTCACCAAAACAATATAATGCACTTGGTGTGATAGGTGGTGAGCCCATCGCCACCATGCGCTGTTGGGTGCATAGTGCAGTTAATTCCTTACTCGCCTTTTACGAGATCCAATGGATGAGATGGAGTGGTAGTATTCTTTTAACAAGCCGCCACCACACGGCCAGGCAACTGAAGGCAACGCTTACTGAATAGTTCTGCACGGAGATGGAGGCGCAGACGTCATCATCCGACTGCACCACGAGCCGCACACTCTGCTGCTCCTCCTCGAACTGGTAGTGGAACACCCGCGGAGCTATCTGAATATCGCAAAACCTTCAGTAAACAAAAATAGTGGGATATTACCAAATCCAAAATGTATAACAATACTGAGTGATATATGAATTTTGGAAGTGTTATTTTATAGCTTAATATTTAAATCAGTTATTAAATAGAGTTTAATAATTTTTGTTTAATATACTCGTATATTATTTGCCGATAATGATGAGTATTATCTCATTGAACGTAATTCGCAAAAAACTGTCTCCGTCCTGTCTTTTCATGACGGAGACAGAAAGCAAGACAGCCAGGGTAGTTATTCTTCTTGTTATTCATTTCAAAACTATATACTAGTAATATGCAATAACAGAGTGGGGTCATCAATAAAAAGATTTAGATAGAGCTTGATATCGATCACCTAATTTCTGGCAGTTGTTATCATCCATATGTTCTTTAATAACACTTTATAAAGTCTTTGTTAAACAAGAAAAAATAACTTTTTGATTAAAAGACATTGAGCATTTCTTCATAGGACTATTTTGTAAAAACGTAATTGATGTAAAAGGAAGCTCAGTCTGTGACATGTGCGGGATCATCCCCAACCATTACATCAGATTTTGATGGACCACAAAATTCCTTGCAAAAAGAAAAACAACGATTCCTACCAAGATGATTCGCGAGAGCTATTGAAATTAAAAAACATCCTAATTTCAAGGAAGATGGTTGGGTATTACCACCGGCTTGGGATCCTATTATTAATTAAATTAAATCAAAAACCAAGCATACCACTGCAAGGCTTCAAGACACAGTAAGCTCTTTCTGCGTAGATCGGACCACAAAAAATAATTAAAAGCTGAAGGTACTCCGGGTTAACTATGACATCGGGACAACTGTCACCTCAGTCCCCCCGTGACCATGGGTGCTGTAAAGCGCCCGAAACGTCGGGTTAAAATAGTTCTAAATTAAACGCGATAAAATCCGTAAAAAATAGTTTTATTTAAATGTGTAATATTCGCGTAAATAAAAGAAAACATTATGAAAGATCTACTTACTGTGTCAAGTCGAGTAACTGGCATTATTAGTTTGGGCTTGTTCCTGATATTTACATTATGAACATCACTTTTTTATCAAACTGACTTATGTTCTTATGTACACACATAACATTTGCATATACAAATTTGTTGATTTCTTTAAATTTATTTCTCAGAGATACTTTAGAACCGAGATTATAAGTAGCTCTTATAGCCCTTTCCTGCATAACAAAAAAAAGTTATACGTCAGTCGCATTTCATGAGATGTTATGCTATATAAGATATGCTATATTAGATACTTATCTAAAATAAAATAATCTGGCAGTTTCGGCATTAGTCAGGTTTTATTTTTTACAGCATAAGCTGCATAGGTAAGTAAGTCTACTTGACGTCTAGTTGACCCTATGTACGTAAACTAGTGACACATCAGAGGGTTGCTTTTATAGTTAAACTTTAATAGTTTCGCTTTAAAAGTTATTCCCAGAAAAGCAGTCGTATCAACAAGGGTTAAATCTTTCCTATTTTCAAGTACTTAGGCATCTAATCAAACGTTTTTGTTGTGGATTGAAAATATTTTGATTTATTACCGTTGAAAAGCAAATTATTAACGTTAAGCCAATGTACTATTTTTTTCAATCTACAACCGAATTGGATTGTGGCTTGCGGCTCGAATTGTCGACGACCATGTCCTATCTGATCGGCTTGATCCCCTGGCTTTGCGAAGAGATGTTGCATCTCTTTGCATTTTTTACAGGATCTACCATGGGGAGTGTTCCGAGGAATTGTTCGGATTAATTTCAGCCGCTGAATTTCACCATCGCACCTTACGGCATAACCTCAAATTCCATCGTCACCACCTTGATGGTTGGCATTCCACCACAGTGCGGTTTTCGCGGAATTTTCTGCCACGCACTTGCACTTTATGGAATGTTCTGCCGTCAGCGGTTTTTCCGCTCGGACCGTTCATCGATCGGTTCACGGACCGATACGATTTAGGGACCTTCAAGAAAAGAGCTATTCCTTCCTCAAAGGCCGGCAACGCATCTGCTATTCCTCTGGTATTGTAGGTGTTCATGGGCGGCGGTGATCACTTACCATCACGTGAGCCACCTGCTCGTTTGCCTCCTATTCTATAAAAAAAAAAACCGTTTCGTAATGAGGTTTCTTTAACGGAATAGAGACAGGTTAAAGGAACTTCTTATATAGCAATGAATATATTACGTAGCTGTTTCCAAAATATTAGTCCCATCATGTGTTATGTTACTTTACGACGAACTGGATGGGTACTTTCCATTGTTCGTTATGGATGTAATAATCATTAAAATTTTAATAAGTTTCAGAGCTTTGGCGATCTTTGAAATAAAATTTAAATTTAGTTTCTGTTAAATTTACTAACTTCGGGAATTTTATTATAAGTACGTATACGTCGACCCATAAAATCATTTCTTAATTTATTATGGATATTATTACAATCGAAGACCTTATAAATATTGCAGAAGACACCCAGGGCATCTTACAATATACATATAGTTAACTTAATTGTATTTCCATAATATTGTATCTGCCCCAAGTAGCAGAGTACCGCAGCCGAGGCTCAAGCATGGCGCACCTGTGAGGCCGAGAGCGCGACGGGGCGCGCGAAAGGTAGTCGCCACGTCCGCTGCAGGCTCGCCGCGACTCGCACCTGCAGCTCGGCGCCGCACGACGACGACACATGGAGCGAGAAAGAACCCCGACCCGGTGTTTCCTGCCCCGTGTTTTCTGCAGTGTACAAAAGGTCTCGAATGAGATGCGTAAGGAGGAGATAACTAACGGTAATTGTGCAATATCAGTGGTATTATTACTACGCGGAATACCACTGACATTGTTATATTATTGTATATAAGAAAAGTCACGGACTAAAATTTTTATTACCAAAATATCCCATTTTCATCATATTGATGTAGTTTTCCGGGCGATGTCTCATGGTAAATCTAACAAAAGGCTTCGTATAGATCACGCAACAGACCCAAGTCATGGTATAACTTATTTAATTCAGACATCAAAGATATTACAGCAAAGCGACCTCTCGTTAAACTGATATTATTCTGTAGATTTTGAAATATATAGCATACCACAATCAGGGCTCGTGTGAAGTTGCGCCGTGTCGTCGGGGCAGAGCGTGCGCTCCAGCTCAAATTGTTTCGATGCACCCGATGTGTACGGCAGCTGCCACGTTATCGCACCTGAAACGAAACCATGCACCATAAGTATAAGATTAATAAAGCTTTTATTTAATTCAATAGAAGAGGAAGTTCTCCTCTCGTCATCTTGACCACGGTCACAACAACCAGAAGATGACATCGGCTCAGTATGTCTTATACGAGTTGTATCGTAACTATTGGCGCACACACAGAGGCACTCACTCGTATCTGATGTATCGACTCATAGCGCTTATGCGATTAAACTGTAGGAACAGACGGATGCAGTGTCAAAAATACAGGACATTATTCTTCTATTGGAGAAAATGTTGAGACGAGTAAAACGTTCACCTAATGGTAAGTGCAACATCTGCCTATAACAAATTCTGTATCACCCCGAACATTTCTGCGTGACAACACACTACGCAGTCGATATCACAGTTTTTAGGTTCTTGTCACACGCCCAGTACACTGCCTCTCAGTGCCCTTCAGGCTAAAACGCATTACTGTTTGCAAACTACTGCTTCACAGCAGAACAACTGATCCTACGCTGATACACCTATACGGATTCCTGCATAGGAATCCTACTCTCAGTAATTTTTTTTAAATTCGCAAACAACCAAATCCTCAATCGAAGAAAATGTGTTATTTTAAAATATTGTCTTCGTTACAGTATAGTGAGTGAGTGAACAATGGGTACCGGCCCGCTGGCGCGCGGTGAGCAGCACGGGCTGCGCCACGTCGCCGCCGGAGCTGCTGACGCGGAGCACAGCGGGCCAGGCTCCGTCGCCTCCTTCCACCTCTGCCGCGGAAGGCTGTAATATTTGAACACCATATTCATTACATAACTAGGATTTATACTCTGTATAAAGTAATGTTGCGATAAATTTGGAGAAAGTTATTGTACTTATAGTACATACCAAGACCAAGACTATGTTTGTATGGGAGACCATATTTGAACCTTGTATGTTTTCAATTATTTTTACATAGGTAAATATACTCCCATTTTACCGGTCTTCGCTATAGCACAATTGTTGTTTTTAAGTTTGGCAACACATTGTAAAATGCTATATATTTTACGCTGGCGACATCGTTTGAATTAACATCATATCAAAATGGAGGTTAAAGTATTCTTACTATTGAATGTTGTATGTTGTAAGTACAGTTTCTAAACGAAACTATAGTGACGCCTTGAAATCAGGGCTGAAAAATTTCCTTCAGATTTTTCAAAATTATTATATCACCGATACAACAATTGTAAAGTGGAACAATTTTTGAATCGCGCAAGCCTTTATCTAAAGATTTTCCAAAGGGTACGCATTGTGTACTGTGCGTATTTCTACTATTAAAACGATTAACAATTTTTGAACCAATTTTGAGAAGAACATCATAGTCGCTAATTCATGAATCTCATGTATCGTGAATTTCATGTAGAAGGAGTAGAAATAATATACATATAACGTTTGTCATGTTAAATATCTTTATATGGACCTTTTTTTGTGTAAATAATAAATGCAAGTCAGTCAACTACTCTTTTGTTTTGATTCAAAACTTGATTTAGTTTTATTATAATGAAATATTCATTAAGTTTTTTAATTTGGCGGGAACACACTGTTTCTTAAATTAACCTAATTATCACACGCAATAGTTTGAACTTTGACTACTGTGGTCAGATAACTAGTTAAACGTTCGCGCGTAAAGTCCCATATAGTTTCGTGTTCAGCGGGATATTGTACACGTATTTCCTAACACTTTTTCCTTATTATTACATATAATATCACGGCTGCGAAACTTCAATGGATAATAAATACTGTGGCGAGGCAACTCGAGGGTTGCAGTGATAAAATATAAAGCGACATATATTATGACCATGTAACTGTATGGATTTGTTAAGAGCAGTAAATATTACTAAGCTCACCGGTGTGAAGTCCAAGATGTACTCGACGGAACTGTTGAGAGACAAGACATGTTCTTCGTCGTACTGCAACCTGCAGTCCAGGGAATAATCAGTTAAAAAAATACAATTAATATGTTTCACACCGACTCGTTTGCATAGCAAACATTGTTATCTGCACAGATAGCTTTGTATTATCTCCTAATTCCTTTTTAAGAGGTGAGTCAAGAAGTACAATAGTGACTAAAAAGATTTCGTAATTTATTTTACATGCCATGTATATACGGAGCCACAAATGAAAGGTAGGTATGAACTTCCCCAGGGCCAGTTATTCTGCCGTGAAGTAGTAGTGTACAAACAATACTGTGTTTTGGTTAGAAGGGCACTAAGAGCTAGCCTAATCACTGGGCATATGAGACTACTCACTTTCTCCATAATTAATTAATTGTTTTTACTGTTTGTAGTATGCAGGAATCCGTCTAGGTAGGTGCCATCTCAGGGCCAGTTATTCTGCCGTGAAGCAGTAGTGTGCAAACATTACTGTGTTTCTGTTCGACGGGCACTGTGACCTAGTGTAATCACTGGGCATATGAGACTTAAGGACTGATGTCTCAGGGTGACGGACGCAATATGGTGTCACAAATAAATGTTCTGGGTGACACAGCATATGTTAGGGGCAGAATTTGCACTTACCATTAAGCGAACTTTTCGACACTTTATCCGATAAAAAAAGGAATTTGCACTTGTTTGTCAGTGTAGCACTATAGCAGCAACACTCACCGCATCTGCACGACGGTGACCCCCTGCGCCTGCAGGGCGCACGCGGCGCTCGCCAGCAGTAGCGCGGCGCAGGAGCACCACGCGAACATAGTATATATATTTTTCATAGAAACAACTTTTTGAGGAAAACCTCAATACTTATGCATTCTCACCGTTTCTATTACCTTCTAATATAAACATTTACACATTAATTACGTCTAAATTCACAGCTAGTCGACCAGCCTCCAGAAAGATTCCAAGACGGAGACGATGTAGTTGATAACCTACTGCCATTTAATTATATCAGTTACTCAAATTATTGTAAACAATGACGAATTTAATAAATAAATACATTTAATACGTGTTCCCATTCCTCTATAAGCTTAAGTAGACTGTCAATGAATATACAAATTAACCGATAGCTTGGCTTCAAGTCGGTCGGGATCCGCTCGTTACGTTCGGCGACACGCCGCAAAGTCCTCGATTTTCGCCGAGCGTCGCTTATCGCCATGTAGCGCTATCGGACATCGCCGATAAGCGTGAACAAATAACTTTGATTCATATTTTGAATTATTTCGAGTATCACTGGAATGCGCTTCTATCGCTTCCAAAGAAGTATTCGAAACTTTCCCAATCACTACAGCCAACAGGTGAACATCCTGTTCTTACAACTATGAAATGAGTTCAAACATCTGCCAGGTGTGGTATATTGCGGTGAGTGGTATTTTATTAAGTGCCAAACCAAAACTATAAGAATTCAATCTTATACTATTGTATAACATTATATTGTATTATGCAGGTAGTAGTAGCAGTGCATATAGGTAGCAGTAGTGCATATAGGAAATTATTGAGAAAGAAAATAATACAAAACTGCCACTGAGTTTCGTGCTGGTTCTTCCGAGGGCAGTGGCGTTTTCTGCTAACCCGTGTTGTTAAAAATCTGTGTCGTTTGTAAAAGTGCTTGTCGGACAGTGAAAGATAGTGGGAAATACCTTTTAACCGAGAATTTAAATTTGTAATTTATTATTTATGAAAAAAAGGTATCGACTACGAAATCTTAAATTGTTTGCAAGCTATGAAAATAGCTAAATAGGTTTAAGCCACATATTATCTGATTACAATAACCGACTTGTTACATTACCCTATTTATAGCAAATGAAGAATTTGAATTCGAATATCCCATATTTCAAAAACTACACGACTTATCCTATTCAAACCAATTTTCGTTGCAAATGTTTTCTAGGCTCTACCACCTTTGAAATGGTTGAGGCGAGCGATGGCTGCCACACGCGTCATACTTGTGAACAGGTGCAGTTGGTATAGGCTGGTCTGCTTGAGTTTGCAATATACTTATATATTAATTAAATTGATCTTTTCTAAAATTTGAACATGGAGCGTGCATTAGTTTTCCTTGAGACTGTTCTTGGTGAATTTATTTATAAAGTATTTTAAAATTTATTTATAATTATCTTAGTACGAAAGATAAATAAAAATATTTCCAAAAAATGAGGATACCTGCGGAGTTTTATCGCCTGTTTCTTCTCCATCAGAGAAACTTCATTACAAAACGGCGGTAGAGAAGAAATGACGTTTGACAAACGAAATTTATATTTCGTAGGTCGAAAAATAAAGGATTTTTATTTCATTTAATTTTATTTTCTTCATAATTTTCCAAAGCATAGTTGATAGGATAGAGGGGAGGGCGAGAGGGGATCTTATTTTCTTTATGATTTTTTAAGGCTTCTATCTATCTAACGATACTTCACACGCGTCTATGCACTGTTTTTTTTCATCCCGCATGTCGCCACATGAGAAGCTCAAGAAATATCTCATACTTAATCAAAAAAGTTTTTGAGATGTGAACTCATCTAAATATTACTAGTAGGAGGAGACGTCCTCCCCAGATCAGAACACCGGATCTAGCGGGTAGCTACCCTTTTCCTTGGCTATATCATCCCCCCAGTGTACCATTCCTTTTTTTTGTAATTTCACTACGCTTCACTGTATAGCGGTTCATAAAAATACCTTCCTTCATAATTTCATCTATGTATTATATTCATTGCCAGTTATTTTGGTGGTAGGAATCCTATGCAGGAATCCGTCTAGGTAGGTACCACCCCAGGGGCAGTTATTCTGCCGTGAAGCAGTAGTGTGCAAGCATTACTGTGTTTCGGTTTGAAGGGCACTGTGAGCTAGCGTAATCACTGGGCATATGAGACTTAAGAACTTATGTCTCAGGGTGATGGACACAGTGTTGTCACACAGAAATTTTCTGAGTGACACTGCAACTGTTATGGGCAGACGTTACTTACCATCAGGTAAACGTTTTGCTCGTTTCATCACTTTATCCAATAAAAAAAAAATCTTTCGACAAGCAAAAAATGATATTATCTGCAAATATTGTGACACACAATCACTGTCATGAGCAGACGTTCCACTTACTCGTAACATAAGGTACGATTAGCTCGTCTCTTCACTATCTTCTATAAAATAAAGAAAAAGTAGTTTAAAAGCGGTGGTTCACTGTAGGTAGGATCCCTATGCAAGAATCTGTTTAGGTAGGTACCGCAGTGCCAGTTATTCTGCTGTGAAGCAGTGCAAACACTTCTATGTTCGATCTGAACAAACACACAGCAAGATAGCTTGTAAATGCGCGTTGTATACCTTCGATTCGTTGGGAGTCTACACTGTAGTGGGGGTTCCAGATGATGCTGGCATTCTCTAATTGAGTACGAATCCACGCGGACATCGTCGCGGACTTCTGCTAGTTACTTATAAATCTTCAAATAGACTATTGATAGGCATTCCCAGTTTTAATTGTAAATAATGATTATGAAGTTTTACTAACGATTTGTTTAGTTTGACTGTGTGTATCTGTGAATAATTTGAGTAGTATGTTAGCAACCAGATAGCCTGCTATGTGTGTATGTGTGTGTGTATGTGTGGGTGTGTATGAGTGTGTGTATGAGTGAGTGTGTGTGTTGTCATTTAGCCTGTAGCTCCGGCGATAAAATATTTTTACTTACATCCATATATTCCGGAAACCGGATTGAGCATGAATCAGTAGCATTTTAGTTATAGTTTAGTTAAGTTGCTTTGATTATTTAATTATTTTTATAGAAGATGGTAGGATTTCTATGCAGGAGTCCGTCTAGATAGGTACCACCGCAGGGCCAGTTATTCTGCCGTGAAACAGTAGTGTGCAAACATTACTGTTTCGGTTTTAAGGGCACTGAGTGCTAGCGTAGTCATTGGGCATATGAGACTTCAGAATTGATGTCTCAGGGTGACACAGAAATTTTCTGGGTCAGGTGAACGTTTTGCTCGTTTCGTCACCTTATGCTATAAAAAAAGAAGATAGAGCAAACGAGCAATAAGGTGGCTCACCTAATGGTAAGTGGTCACCAACACCCAACTACATCTGAAATACCAGAGGAATTGCTGTAGCGTTGGTGGCCTTTGAGAATAGAGTAGGCTCGTTTTATTTTATTAAAGGTAACAATCAAGCACACAGTCCATGAGATGGTAAGTGGTGAGTGGGGCTGGGCTACTCTGCATGAAGAACAGAATCTATGTCTCCACGCGAGAAGCACAAAAAATTACTCATACGTCCTACATCGCGCTATTGAAGTTAATCGATGCTAACTAAAAAAATAAATATATACAGAACTTAAAGATTACTGGTTGGAGAAGACGTCTTTCCCTGATCAGATCTGACAGGCACCCTTTTCTTTGGCACCCTCGTCTGCCAAAACCACTTTGTCAATCTCTTGGTCGTTGTTTTCGATGCACGATGCTCCATTACGACGCTGGCACTATGTAAGAGGTGGATACTATACTGTTGGTAGAATTCCTATGCGGAAGTCCGTCGATGTAGGTATCACCGCAGTGCCAGCTATTCTGTAGTCAAGTAGTAGTGAGCAAACACAAGTATTTCAGTTTGAAGGGCACTGTAGCTAGCTTTGTTACAGGGCATAAGATTCTAGTTTGTTATGGTGCCGAGCGCAGTGCGGCGTTACACAGAAATTTCTTAAGCAGACTTCCGGGTAAAATTGCAGTTGTTATAGACAATCGTTGCACCATTCAGTTACTCAATAATGGGTTTCAATCAATACATACAAATTAAATAAAGGAACTCTACCACGTATCGATGGTAGGATTCCTATGCAGGAATCCGTCTATTTAGGTACCACCCCAGGGCCAGTTATTCTGCCGTGAAGCAGTAGTGTGCAAACATTACTGTGTTTCGGTTTGAAGGGCACTGAGAGCTAGCGTAATCACTGGGCTGACTTAAGAACTGATGTCTCAGGGTGACGGACGCAGTTTGGTGTCATACAGAAAGGTTCTGGGTGACACAGCATTTGTTATGGGCAGACGTTGCACTTACCATCAGGTGAACGTTTTGCTTGTTTCGCCACTTTATCCAATAAAAAAATATGAAAAAAAAACGTAGCATAACGCTCAATAACTATATACAACATACATTAAAAAATAACAATAAGAAGTTGGACTGCAGCAACGAAAAAGAACCCGACGCAATATTATGCTACAGCAGAATTGCCGCAGCGCTGTTATTCTGTCGGTGTCACTGATATGGAACCTGCATATGTATAAAATTGGTGTTCGCAGGGCATTCGAAGTTAATTTCATAGGAGGCGGCAAACGTGAGTTCTATCCGTGGCCGCTGGGGCCACTGCCTTCGTTGCAGTTGTTGCAATGCTTATGTCACGGTTCGCCGTACCGCCGTTCGAAAATAATGAAAACACTTTATTTTCCTTCTTAGGTGGCAAGCGACGGTGAGGGTTAATTCTTCAAAACTGTTGTAGTTTGGCCGCAGCTGGCCAGCGGACCATTTCCTCACCCCGCGCCTTTCTTTATTTTGTTATTTGCAGTTTTACATTTAAATTATAATACAATTTTCTTACAGCTAGGTACAAATTGTATTTGCTTATATTATAGGCTGTCGCCTGTTTTACACATTCACAGGCGAAATATACATTTTTGTGCTGAGGGCGATTATTTCAGCGATTATTTATTTGCCTCGACGTATCACGCCGCTCTATGGTGTTTGCGTCTTGCACACTTGTTTACTACTTGATCGGCGGTGAAGCGGTTAATATTCTATTTTTTTTTTGTATTCTTTATAAAAACGATGCCCCACAGTAGGATTTCTCCTGTGACGTGGGTACGTTATACAGACATAAATTCCACATGCACAAACCACCCAGATCCGGAACAACTATCTGTAGGCCATACAAATATTTGTCCCGTGCGGGAATCGAACCCGCGACCCGCGGCGTAGAAGCCAAGGGCTTAGCCACTGCGCCAACCGAGCCGAAAAAAACACTGTGAGGACATTTTCATGTAAAGCATATAAAAAAATTATCTTGAAATTGTCATTTGCGCCGGAACCCGAGCTGGAGCAGAGTGGTGTGGTGTGCGCTTCCCGGCTTCAAAATCCTTCATAATGAGTAAGTGATGTGAGATGAGATGCTTCAGTCTGTTACATTACTTCACAAGCATGCAGTAAAAGTTTCAACCTATAAATGTCCCACTACTGAGCACAGGCCTCCTTTCATTTCTGAGAGGGTTTTGGAGCTAGGAAGAATCCGCCACGCTGCTCCAATGCGGGTTGGCGAACTTCACATGTCATCGAATTTTTTTTTTTATTTCTCAGACATGCAGGTTTCCTCACGATGTTTTCCTTCACCGCCGAGCACGTGGTAAATCAGCACTTAAAATTGCAATTAACAATTTTATTGGTGCCGGCACCGGGACTCGAACCCAGGTCACTCGCGTACTATGATACTTAAAGCGAGCGCCTAGCCCCTGAGCTAACACGGCATGCAGTAATTCTGCCAAAATACAGTTACTAAGCTGCTATGCTGCTATGCTGTGTCGCACAGAAATGTTCTGGGCGACACAGCATTTATTATGGGCAGACATACTTACCAAAAGGTGAACGTTTTGCTCGTTTTGTAACTTTATAAAATAGAAAAAAAAAACAGTAGGTATTATGGGGAATACGCCACTTTGCACTCTTACGAACTAGGACATCGAAGGCTCGCTATCATGAAGTGACTTACTATTTCAGTGATACTATAGTATTCAATGGCCGTGTGGTAGCGGCTTAAGAGAATCTACCACCCCATCTCATCCCGTGGGTGTCGTAAAAGTCGACAGAGGGAAAATGAAAACCAGGAGATGGGCAGCAGCATCTTGCTGTAACATCTGAATAAATAAACTGCGGTTGCCAACCCGCCTGCCAAGCGTGGCAACTATGGCAAAATCCCCCCAAAACGAGAGCTACAAACTTTTGTGGCAATCTATGAGGGAGGCCTATGTTCAGCAGTGGACTAGTGATAGGCTGAAACGACGATAGTATTCAACGGACTGCATCACAGTGCTTTTGGAGATGTTAGTCACGTTAATACATTTAAAAATCTGGAGATCTGAATGAAATGAAAAACTTTATTTTTCAACCGTTTGGTTTTCAGCCGTGTGGTGGCGGCTCGTTAAAAGAATACTTCCACTACATCTCATCCAATGGATCTCGTAAAAGGCGAGTAAGGAATTAAACTGCACTGTGCACCCAACAGCGCATGGTGGCGATGGGCTCACCACCTATCACATCAAGTGCATTATATTGTTTTGGTGAAACGCGGATTGTGGCAGTCATCTGTTTTTGCAGTGAGTGCCCAGTCTCTCACTACCCCTTATGGGATACAGTCGTGATCTTATGTATGTATGTAATTTTCAACGTAAGAAATATAAATTTCGTTAGTCAATCGTAGATTTTTTTTTACAATCTATTACCGTTTCGTAATAATTTTTCCCCGACGGAAAAGAAACTCCGCAGGTATCTCCCATCATGAACTAACATTTGTGCAAAAAAAAAATTGTGGGTATCTCCGTGAGACATGTGGTGATACACACGTAATGTTAGCGGTATCATAACGAGCCACAATATTTGTTGGGGTTCCAGTGTTACCATTAAATTTAACAACGTACATATTGTTACCAATATGATATTCACGTACCCTCATAGGGACCCTGCGTACCCCCGGGGGTACGCGTACCACAGGTTGGGAATCGCTGCTCTAGGGATATGTACAACTAATAAAATAAAACTGAGTGCCGTGGTAGCTCAGGGGCCGCTCGCCTTAAATTTCATGGTACGCGAGTTTTTTCTATAGGATAAAGTGACGAAATGAGCAAAACTTTCACCTTATGGTAAGTGCAACGTCTGCTCATAACAAATGCTGCGTCACCCAGAACATTTCTGTGTGACACCTCCCTGTGCCCTTCACCCTGAGACATCAGTGATTACGCTAGCTCTCAGTGCCCTTCAAACCGAAACACAGTCATGTTTGCACACTACTGCTGCTTTATGGCAGAATAACTGATTCCTGAGTTTGGTCCCTGGTGCCGGAACCTCTAAAATTGCTCTGCGATTTTAAGTGCTGATTTACTGCATGCTCAGCGGTGAAGAAAAACGCCGTGAAAAATGCATTTCTGTGAAATAACAATAACCCGAATGGAGGCCCGCAGCCTCATTATCATAAAATCATTTGAGATATTCAACGTCGCGCAAGCACGCAGCGAACGCGACACAGTCCGAATTTCGATTTGTTAGTAGGAGTTTATTTAAGTATTTATGTTTGTATCGAACCAAACCTGGCACGCGGGCCCCTGGCCCGTGAGCACAGTATCCGATGACGCTGTAAAAGCCAAAAGAGGCTAACAGCAATTACATCACCGAAATTATTTACACGCACTCGCGGCGCACACGCAGCGCGAACGGTCGCGCCTGCGGCTAGTGCCGGCGCGAGTACCGCAAGCCGAGCTCGTCGACGACGGCCTCGATGGCGGCCAGGCACTCGTCCAGCTGCTCGCGGCTGTGCGCCGCCGACAGGCAAAACCTGAAACACAGAAATTCATTCTTTTCAAATTGGGACTGACACAATTTTATAGCTGAAGGAAGGTCGGCGAGGACGGCGAGGCACGTGAGGTGAGCGGTTAGTAGAGTGAGCGACGCCCCGAATGCGGGCGAGGTAAGCGGCGTGGTGGGGAAGTATTTGGAAGGAACGACGAGGTACGCGTGATTAATGGTTAGTGGAGTGAGCGACGCCCCGAATGCGGGCGAGGTAAGCGGCGTGGTGGGGAAGTATTTGGAAGGAACGACGAGGTACGCGTGATTAATGGTTAGTGGAGTGAGCGACGCACCGAATGCGGGCGAGGTAAGCGGCGTGGTGGGGAAGTATTTGGAAGGAACGACGAGGTACGCGTGATTAATGGTTAGTGGAGTGAGCGACGCCCCGAATGCGGGCGAGGTAAGCGGCGTGGTGGGGAAGTATTTGGAAGGAACGACGAGGTACGCGTGATTAATGGTTAGTGGAGTGAGCGACGCCCCGAATGCGGGCGAGGTAAGCGGCGTGGTGGGGAAGTATTTGGAAGGAACGACGAGGTACGCGTGATTAATGGTTAGTGGAGTGAGCGACGCACCGAATGCGGGCGAGGTAAGCGGCGTGGTGGGGAAGTATTTGGAAGGAACGACGAGGTACGCGTGATTAATGGTTAGTGGAGTGAGCGACGCACCGAATGCGGGCGAGGTAAGCGGCGTGGTGGGGAAGTATTTGGAAGGAACGACGAGGTACGCGTGATTAATGGTTAGTGGAGTGAGCGACGCACCGAATGCGGGCGAGGTAAGCGGCGTGGTGGGGAAGTATTTGGAAGGAACGACGAGGTACGCGTGATTAATGGTTAGTGGAGTGAGCGACGCACCGAATGCGGGCGAGGTAAGCGGCGTGGTGGGGAAGTATTTGGAAGGAACGACGAGGTACGCGTGATTAATGGTTAGTGGAGTGAGCGACGCACCGAATGCGGGCGAGGTAAGCGGCGTGGTGGGGAAGTATTTGGAAGGAACGACGAGGTACGCGTGATTAATGGTTAGTGGAGTGAGCGACGCACCGAATGCGGGCGAGGTAAGCGGCGTGGTGGGGAAGTATTTAGAAGGAACGACGAGGTACGCGTGATTAATGGTTAGTGGAGTGAGCGACGCACCGAATGCGGGCGAGGTAAGCGGCGTGGTGGGGAAGTATTTGGAAGGAACGACGAGGTACGCGTGATTAATGGTTAGTGGAGTGAGCGACGCACCGAATGCGGGCGAGGTAAGCGGCGTGGTGGGGAAGTATTTGGAAGGAACGACGAGGTACGCGTGATTAATGGTTAGTGGAGTGAGCGACGCACCGAATGCGGGCGAGGTAAGCGGCGTGGTGGGGAAGTATTTGGAAGGAACGACGAGGTACGCGTGATTAATGGTTAGTGGAGTGAGCGACGCACCGAATGCGGGCGAGGTAAGCGGCGTGGTGGGGAAGTATTTGGAAGGAACGACGAGGTACGCGTGATTAATGGTTAGTGGAGTGAGCGACGCACCGAATGCGGGCGAGGTAAGCGGCGTGGTGGGGAAGTATTTGGAAGGAACGACGAGGTACGCGTGATTAATGGTTAGTGGAGTGAGCGACGCACCGAATGCGGGCGAGGTAAGCGGCGTGGTGGGGAAGTATTTGGAAGGAACGACGAGGTACGCGTGATTAATGGTTAGTGGAGTGAGCGACGCACCGAATGCGGGCGAGGTAAGCGGCGTGGTGGGGAAGTATTTGGAAGGAACGACGAGGTACTCGTGATTAATGGTTAGTGGAGTGAGCGACGCACCGAATGCGGGCGAGGTAAGCGGCGTGGTGGGGAAGTATTTGGAAGGAACGACGAGGTACTCGTGATTAATGGTTAGTGGAGTGAGCGACACACCGTATGCGCGCGCGATGGAGCGGTGTGAAGGGAAAACTGACTCCGACCGTGGCCAGGCCGCGCGCCGTGAGCCGCTCCACGGTGGCTGACATTTTGCTGAACGTATACACCAGCATGGGCACCACCGGAGAGTCCTTGTGGCCGAACGTCACCACGCCCATCTCGCGAAGCCTGCGGACACCAACAATGTTTATTACTGACTTAATATAATGTTTAATTTAATACTGAAAAACTGTAGGTAAATTTGAGGACGAAGGTTTTACTCCTTTTAGTAAGTTGCATTTGATGTAACAATATACGTACTTAGGACTCTATATACATTGTTTGAGTTAACTTAGTAAAGTAAAGTAAAAGCCTATAAATATCCCACTGCTGACCACAGGCCTCAGGCCACACGATCTCATTTCTGAGAGGGTTTTGGAGCGGGGAATAGTCCGCCACGCTGCTCCAATGCGGGTTGGCAAACTTCACATGTCTTTGAAATATTTCTATTCCTCGGATATGCAGGTTTCCTCGAAATGTTTTCCTTCACCGCTAAGCACGTGGTAAATCGTGATAACTTAGGAAATAATATAATTATTGTTCGATTTAATTAAGGTAATCGTATAAATGATAGCTGTCCTCAAATATCCCTCGCCAGAAGGTGAAATTTAATACAGAGACGCACCCTGTCCCGATGGACTCTTCAGCACCCTCCCGTGAGGCCGGATCTCCTTGGATCCCAAAGGCTTCATGGAGCGTCAATTCTAAAGCGCTTGACGACAAGCGCATCAATTATACGCGTGCTAGGCCGATCGCGAATGGCATCAGTGTCACACGGTGCCTAAACCGACTGACCACCGCGAGTTAACTAGATTGTTCAGCGACAGGAAGATCGGCTTCGACGCGTACGTGGTTAACGGTCTCGTCAACCACTAATTGACTACTTATGCAAAACAAGACTACTTTTAATTATATATTAACTCCGCGCTCCCAGTCGGCACCGTCTGCGTTCTCAACACCGAGCCCGCCATTCGGGAACCATCTGTCGTGAACCATCTCTTAGCACCAGCTTTTAAACTTAAGTAGTTAACGTAGTCCTCTCATGATGTTAACCTGACAGTACCTAAGAAATCCTAAGAGACCGAAAAAGGCGGAAATCTGAAGGGGCAAGGTCAAGGCTGTACGGCGGATGCATTAACACCTCCCAGCCAAACTCTCTTAATTTTAGCTGAGTGGCTAAATATGTGTGTGGTCTGGCGTTGTCGTGATGAAAGACTCCACACCCTTTCTTTTGATCTATTCCGGCCGCTTTCTCTCAACTTCTTGGTTTATTCTCATCAGTTGTTGGCAGTAGAGAGAAAAGCGCATAATGAACTTCCAATTCCACCACACACACAGCATCACCTTATTGCGAGTTAGCCAGGGTTTTGGCACAGTCTGTGAAGCCTGACCGACCGTTGACCACGAACTTTTTCGCACGGTCTTGTCGTATGTGATCCACTTTTTATTACCAGTTATCAATCTCTTCAAAACCGGTTCGGTTTCATGACGTCTCAATAAAGAATCGCAAATTAGTACACGGTTCATGAGGTTTGTTTTAGTGAGCTCATGTGGCACCCAAAAGCATTTTTGTGTACCCAGCTTTTTTCAAATGGGTCAAAACTGTTTTGTGGTCAATTCCCAGTTCTTCAGCTATGTCGTAACTACTGACATGACGATCTTGCTCCACTTTTTCAAAAACGGCGTCCATTTTATCCGTAACAGGGCGACCAGAGTGAGTTGCATCTTTAACATCGTAATTCTCGGATTTAAAACGCTTAAACCAAGGTTGTGCTACTATTACTGCATTACGTCCATAAACGTCACAAATTTTTATCGAGGCTATCTTGCATTTTTTCCTTTTTTGAAATGTATCGAATTTCTTCATTAGATTCACTCATTTTGAAAGAAAGGAAAACAAATGAAAAATAGCTGGAAAGAATATTTTACAAAGGTGTTTGTTTTTTTATTTAAACGTAAACTTTTTAATGTTTTCAAAACCAGCCAAATACAAATAGTATAGCCAAAGACATTTTATTACAATATTATAAATACTATATGCTAAAAGACTTTTAACCCAACTTATTATAATGCAACTCTACATAAATACAACTTAACTATTTGGACTCCGCAATTTCCTTTCTTATAAACATGGCCGACAGGACCTGTATGGCCAAACTGGCCCCGGTGCGTCTTACCTGCGGCGGAAGTAGTGCGTGTTGTCGCGCAGCGTGCGCACGCGGCGCAGGCCGGCGGGCGTGCGCAGCGCGCGCATGGCCGACAGGACCTGCATGGCCACCGGCACTAACTGGCCCCGGTGCGACGTACCTGCGGCGGAAGTAGTGCGTGTTGTCGCGCAACGTGCGCATGGCCGACAGGACCTGCATGGCCACCGGCACTAACTGGCCCCGGTGCGACGTACCTGCGGCGGAAGTAGTGCGTGTTGTCGCGCAACGTGCGCATGGCCGACAGGACCTGCATGGCCACCGGCACTAACTGGCCCCGGTGCGACGTACCTGCGGCGGAAGTAGTGCGTGTTGTCGCGCAACGTGCGCATGGCCGACAGGACCTGCATGGCCACCGGCACTAACTGGCCCCGGTGCGACGTACCTGCGGCGGAAGTAGTGCGTGTTGTCGCGCAACGTGCGCATGGCCGACAGGACCTGCATGGCCACTGGCACTAACTGGCCCCGGTGCGACGTACCTGCGGCGGAAGTAGTGCGTGTTGTCGCGCAACGTGCGCATGGCCGACAGGACCTGCATGGCCACCGGCACTAACTGGCCCCGGTGCGACGTACCTGCGGCGGAAGTAGTGCGTGTTGTCGCGCAACGTGCGCATGGCCGACAGGACCTGCATGGCCACCGGCACTAACTGGCCCCGGTGCGACGTACCTGCGGCGGAAGTAGTGCGTGTTGTCGCGCAACGTGCGCATGGCCGACAGGACCTGCATGGCCACCGGCACTAACTGGCCCCGGTGCGACGTACCTGCGGCGGAAGTAGTGCGTGTTGTCGCGCAACGTGCGCATGGCCGACAGGACCTGCATGGCCACCGGCACTAACTGGCCCCGGTGCGACGTACCTGCGGCGGAAGTAGTGCGTGTTGTCGCGCAACGTGCGCATGGCCGACAGGACCTGCATGGCCACCGGCACTAACTGGCCCCGGTGCGACGTACCTGCGGCGGAAGTAGTGCGTGTTGTCGCGCAACGTGCGCATGGCCGACAGGACCTGCATGGCCACCGGCACTAACTGGCCCCGGTGCGACGTACCTGCGGCGGAAGTATTGCGTGTTGTCGCGCAGCGTGCGCACGCGGCGCAGGCCGGCGGGCGTACGCAGCGCGCGCATGGCCGACAGGACCTGCATGGCCACCGGCACTAACTGGCCCCGGTGCGACGTACCTGCGGCGGAAGTATTGCGTGTTGTCGCGCAGCGTGCGCACGCGGCGCAGGCCGGCGGGCGTACGCAGCGCGCGCATGGCCGACAGGACCTGCATGGCCACCGGCACTAACTGGCCCCGGTGCGACGTACCTGCGGCGGAAGTAGTGCGTGTTGTCGCGCAGCGTGCGCATTGCCGACAGGACCTGCATGGCCACCGGCACTAACTGGCCCCGGTGCGACGTACCTGCGGCGGAAGTATTGCGTGTTGTCGCGCAGCGTGCGCACGCGGCGCAGGCCGGCGGGCGTACGCAGCGCGCGCATGGCCGACAGGACCTGCATGGCCACCGGCACTAACTGGCCCCGGTGCGACGTACCTGCGGCGGAAGTATTGCGTGTTGTCGCGCAGCGTGCGCACGCGGCGCAGGCCGGCGGGCGTACGCAGCGCGCGCATGGCCGACAGGACCTGCATGGCCACCGGCACTAACTGGCCCCGGTGCGACGTACCTGCGGCGGAAGTAGTGCGTGTTGTCGCGCAGCGTGCGCACGCGGTGCAGGCCGGCGGGCGTGCGCAGCGCGCGCATGGCCGACAGGACCTGCATGGCCACCGGCGGCGACATCGCATGCGCATATGTGTCAGCGTGCCCGTGTGCGCGGACCCATTTCATTAGTTTCTCTGAACCTGAATGGGGATTTCTATCTTTTAAGGCATAATAATAATGGTACTCCATATACACCACGAGACACGAGCGATGTACACTCCACAACGAATACAACGTACTACGTTGTTGTTAATAATGTCTGATATAAATGAGAGTAGCACAGTAGGCTTTTAAATATTTTGTCATAATGTAATAGCTGTTAGTTACCCGAATAATAAAAAATATGTATTTAAATCATTTACATATATATCATAAACAAAAGAAAACACACATTTGTATTATAAGTTTAGGGGTAAAACTAAAAATTATTGACAATTAAATATGTTCATTTCAATATTTTTAACGCAGAATTAAAAACATTTACAAGAACAGTAGTTCATAAACATCATCATTTCAGCCTATAACTATTACACTGCTGATCATAGGCCTTCTCCGTAGATTGCCACAAAATTTTGCAGCTATCGGGTATTTTGCCATAGTTGCCACGCTTGGCAGACGGGTTGGCAACCGCAATGTATTTATTCAGAAGTTGCAGGAAGATGCTGCTGCCCATATCCTGGTTTTTACTTTCACACTGTCGACTTTTACGACACCCACGGGCGCCATTAGCCGCCACTACACGTTAAGAAATAACATTCCTTTTGAAAATTTCTTAACAAGAGAACGAAGTAAAAGTTGATTATACTCACGCCCTAGTAGGTAAATATTTGGTAAACCTTACCTTGTACCTTAAAAGAGGTAAATTATTAACTAAAATGTAAACCAATATGATACACACCAGCAATATAGCCTCCAGCTGCACCAAAGCTTTTTGTGAAGGTGCCCATGAGCACGTCAACGTCATTGGGGTCAACTCCGCAAAGATCGGTAACTCCCCGTGCGTGTGCGCCCATAGCACCCACTGAGTGCGCCTCATCTATATACAGTTGGAGCCCTAAGCGTTTCTTAAGCGCGACAACGGCCTGCAACGGCACTATGGACCCGTCCATACTGTACACGCCCTCCACTACCTACAAAACATCGCAGTAGTTTGTATATAGTCATTGCAATTTGTAATCTTTTGCGTCAGGAAGATTCACCTCAAATTTGATTGATTACGATATCTTTTCAGAAACGTATTTTCACATACAATGAAAAAAATTCTAAAAAAATACAAATTTTTGTAAAATATATTTTATATTATAACAGGCAATTGAAACAATACAAGAGCGTTTCTTAGTCCAATTGGAATATGTAGAAAAACAAATAATGATCATATAGTTAATAGAATCAGGCGTTACTTTGCGGAAATCCATTATAATGAAGGAAGGTAAATTGCTTTGCTAAGATCCGCATGCAAAATATAAAAATGGTGTATATTACCTAGTTTTTTGAAGAGCACCGCCCGCCCACCCTCAGTAGCGTGCACAAGCAAACTAACACCGCCACTAGGAACCGCCACCAGGTACCCTCCACCAACCACCACAATACTACCACTAGATAATATACACCACTGACGTCGAGAACACGCCACGTGTTTCGCCCCAAAACGAGGCATTATCAAGCGTCATAGACCCTACGACAGACGGCCGCCGAGTGTTGTTTGAGAGAGTTTTTATATTTTGCATGCGGATCTAAGTAATTTACCTTCCTTCATTAAAATAGTGATCACTCACGATGACGATCTTCTTCCAGCGGCGCTCAGCGATAGCTTCCCTGGCGAGGCGCTCGAGGTGCGGCAGGTCGTTGTGCCGGAACACGCGCACGGTGGCGCGCGCCAGGCGCAGGCCCAGGATGAGCGAGGCGTGGTTGTTCTCGTCGCTGAGCGCCAGCGTGCCCGGCCCCAGAAGCCCCGGCAGCCCCAGCGAGTTCGTCGCGAACCCCATGCCGAACACTATCGCCGACTGCAACATTTAAACAGTTCGTGTGGTGGCATCCATCAGGACATCTTTTCCTGTCAATCTCATAGTAAAGGTTTTCTGAAGGAGAAGTTAGAAAAATATAGTAACCTTTGACTGGCGAAGGAATAACAATATTAAATAAGCCAGTCCTGAAATACTCAAAACGAAGACGATAAGCAGTGTCGAAAGTAAGTGAGGGGCATTTAATTGTCAGTCGCAGCGATTAAGGCAACACATTCTAGTTAGGCAGAGACAGGAGCCGATGTTAAGCCGTGAACTGTTAAAAGACTGATAAGAAATCCAAAACAGTATTATCTAATACTATCCAGACGATTAAATGTGACTGTTGCGAAAAGTGGACTGTACTTGCGGGATGAATATGGATTTAAATTTTGAAAAGCCAACCGGCATAAGATGGTGGAGCACGCACTTACCTGGTGTCGTACGGCGGCCGATGTTGATACTGTACAATCCTGCACTATTCGCGAAAATGATTTTCTTAAATAAGTAATTATTAGTATGAGTTTGATGCGGACGAAGCAACTCGGAGGCCCACCGGACATGCGATAGTAGTCGCGTCGTAGATCGTAATCTTCTCGAGGTGGCGAAGCTCATCATGCGCGAGCACGACACCAATCTAGTCTAGGGCGTTCGAAAAGGATAGGTGAAGGTGGCGGCAGCGATAGAATGGGTAAAGAATTATAGGGCATCTAACCTTATTGGTTAATCAGTTTTATGTAATGCGGACAAAATAGAATTTCATAATAACTTATTTAAGGCAGTAACAGTGACAAAAGCTAAAATATTAGCTTTAATACTCAGAATTCCTAATTTAATATTGTACAGTGGATTTTCTGAAACTGTGTATCCCAATTTTGATAGTTCAGTAAAGATAAAGCAATCTCGCAATAAAACGCAGAATTGCAGCTTCGGTTTTTATTACAAATTTTAGGATAAAACATAGACATTATTCTTACTTCTATAGGTAAGGCACTGCCATAGTAGTTCTGGCTGTGACGTGCCCAAGCTTAATAACAATGCATCATACCTCCACACCAAGGAATCGGGCGGTAGTTTCTTCCAGCTCCTTATGTAGCGGACAGGAGCCCAGCTCCGCCCGCGGCGAGGCCAGCGCGAGTCCGTAGCGCCGCGCCGCCTCGGCCGCCGCATCGGCACACGGGCCCGTCGGCTCTGCGAAGCCCAGGTAGTTGTACGAACCCAGATTGATACAGCGGCGCTCTGTGCCCGTAAACCTGCGACGACATCACTTGCAGATATTTAAAACTGATAACATTTATAGTTGTATAGAGATGAATGAGTGCTCACCCAAAGGACCAGTTGTAGTCATCGGTGCAGCGTTCTTTAAGTGTGAGTTCCGCCCCGGGCGCGGAGCAGATGGGCCAGTCGAAGCAATGTCGCACCCGTCGGTGCAAGTAAAACGAGAAGATTTGCTCGAAAGAGTTGTACAGCGGCGCATAGCCCTGCAATTAAGAGCCAATACGTGATGAAACAGAACACCAGCGGCTTAGCTAAAACAACGAATTAAAGTAAATACCCCACCAATCTAAGATTGTAGTGCTGCAAGTATCTTTCGTTATTAAATGAAGTTGAACGTTGTTAGTTTTAGAAAATGGAAAATTGAAGTTGAACAAGAAATCGTTAATATCCTTGTGGGTTAGCCACGGACTGCGAATCATGAATGGAATAGAATAGAAGAATAGAATAATTTCATTATATTATTTACATAATACTCTTTAAACGTTATTTTTTTAAACTTTACTGCTTCAAACATAAATTTAATATTAATTTTTAATACCTACCACATGACACGATCATGAACGTGATCTTCATGATTCAGATCAGATTGACATAAGCCCCATGTGAGATACATGGGTGTGCCCTTTTAGACTAGAAAATCTATTTCTATAAAAACTGTTTAAGATAATTGTTCATCTTATTTGGATGAAGAAGGTTTACTGGTGGTAGGATTCACTGGCGGTAGGATCCTATGCAGGAATCATAGGAAATATATCAATATATCAAATATATCAAATATATCAATCAATCATTTTTTTCAGAGCTCAGTGCGCAAAGCACTCCTCTCCCTGGACATCCAAAAGTCGAGTGGGCCCGATGGAATTCCCCCTATTGTGTTGAGGATGTGTGCTCCAGAGTTGGCACCGGTCCTTACGCGTCTTTTCCGGTACTCCTACTCTCTAGGCGTCGTCCCGAAGGCATGGAAGACAGCGTTTGTGCACCCGATCCCTAAGAAAGGCGACCGCTCAGATCCGTCCAACTACAGACCGATCGCCATCACCTCCTTGTTCTCCAAAATAATGGAATCCATTATAAACTGCCAGCTCCTGAGGTACCTAGAGGAGCACCAGTTGATTAGTGACCGCCAGTACGGCTTCCGTCGGGGTCGCTCAGCTGGTGATCTTCTAGTGTACCTCACTCATCGATGGGCGGAGGCAGTAGAGAGCAAGGGGGAGGCTCTGGCAGTTAGTTTGGACATAGCGAAAGCCTTTGATCGGGTCTGGCACAAAGCGCTTCTCTCGAAGCTTCCTTCATATGGGCTTCCCGAGAAATTGAGCAATTGGGTCACTAGTTTTCTCACAGACCGGAGCATCAAGGTCTTAGTTGACGGTGCATGCTCGGAATCTAAGTCTGTGAACGCTGGTGTCCCACAAGGCTGTGTGCTATCGCCAACCCTGTTTCTTCTGCATATCAATGATATGTTACAGATTAGTAACATTCATTGCTATGCAGATGACAGTACTGGTGATGCCTTATACACAGGCCGTACCAATATTTCTCGGGAACACGTCGACGAGCACCGGAACAAACTTGTGTCTGAAGTCGAGATTTTGTTAGACAAAATCTCGGACTGGGGACGACTAAATTTAGTCGAGTTCAACCCTAACAAGACACAAGTTTGCGCGTTTACCGCAAAAAAGAAACCCTTCGTCGTATCACCTCATTTCGAGAGCACTCCCCTTGTTGCCTCAGCCAGTATCGGAATCCTTGGCGTCGACATATCGAGCAACGTTCAATTTCGCGGTCACTTGGAAGGGAAGGCCAAATTGGCCTCCAAGAAGCTTGGCGTGCTCAGTAGAGCGCGACAGTACTTCATGCCGGCCCACCGCTTGCAACTTTATAAGGCGCAGGTTCGGCCGCACATGGAGTACTGTTCTCATCTCTGGGCGGGGGCACCCCAGTGTCAGCTCCTTCCATTTGACCGCATTCAGCGAAGAGCGGCTCGTATTGTCCACGACCAAGTCCTATCTGATCGGCTTGATCCCCTGGCTTTGCGAAGAGATGTTGCATCTCTTTGCATTTTTTACAAGATCTACCATGGGGAGTGTTCCGAGGAATTGTTCGGATTAATTCCAGCCGCTGAATTTCACCATCGCACCTTACGGCATAACCTCAAATTCCATCGTCACCACCTTGATGGTTGGCATTCCACCACAGTGCGTTTTTCGCGGAATTTTCTGCCACGCACTTGCACTTTATGGAATGTTCTGCCGTCAGCTGTTTTTCCGGACCGATACGACTTAGGGACCTTCAAGAAAAGAGCCTATTCCTTTCTCAAAGGCCGGCAACGCATCTGCTATTACTCTGGTATTGTAGGTGTTCATGGGCGGCGGTGATCACTTACCATCACGTGAGCCACCTGCTCGTTTGCCTCCTATTCTATAAAAAAAAAAAAAAAATCTGTCTAGGTAGGTACCACAGGGCTAGTTATTCTGCCGTGAAGCAATATTGTGTAAACATTTCTGTGTTTCGGGACGATGCACTTACCATCAGGTTAACGTTTTACTCGTTTCGTCACTTTATCCAATAAAAAAAGTATTAAAAGTTAAGGAATCACAAGTTGAGTTTTCGCAAACTGCGGTTCAGACTGACAATACTACCGATAGCCTCATATCTCTTGACATAATCGGGAAAAATTACTTGAAAATAAATAACTAATATCAGACATAGCGCTGTAATACTTTCGGCATTAGGAGACCTACTCTCAAAAAGATTAAGCTTGCTCTAAAAATTTGCGATAATGTCGCTCGTATTGTGAATAGAATAGAGAAGAAGGGTGAGCTTAAAGTAGATGCTGAGGTGCCAAATACGGAATAGATATTAAAAGAGAATTGCCAAGTATTGATTGCGCCTAAAATGGACCTCAAATGGACTTTTATGTTGTATTTAAGTAACAAATAGCAAGAAGCGAAAGTAACTAGCAGATCAGAATTTGCTTCGACTCGATAACCTTTAGACATTTCAATAAAGTAAAAGAATAAATTGCACGATTAGAGCTTTTTACATTACGAAGCAATGTACAAGCGCATTTATGGACAGCTGTTCACATCGTCGTTGGTGACACGCTAGTGTGAGGAACGACTTAAGAGCAAACTATTCCGATGATATCTCGGACGATAGTCTTTACGATATCAATAAGGCCCTCAAACAATTAAAGCGCCGATTGAAGGCGGAATAATAACGGAGCTTTTGAAAGCGAGTGGAAAACCGGTAGTCACACCATCAGAAGAATTATGAGCGGTTGATACATTTTCTGAATTTGCAAAGTTCTCAATTCGTTCACACTCCCTGTTCGTCCAATTCGCGATTCCCGAAAATTTTTGTTTAGTTCAAATTAGCCATTCGTACAAATGAAATTAAAAAAAAAACGGTTATCACGGGTGCAGTCTTTTTGCTTATATTTCGACACACTATTTTCTTATTACTTTATGAAAATTAACACTAGATTTACGAGCATCGACGGACAGGGCGGGACGGGTATATTACGAATAGGTAGACAACATTTAGATATAATAATATGTAGGTGTTCCAGATAAAACTACTAGATATATATATATTCGCTGCATATCATTCATAATCATCATCATCATTTCTGCCTATCACTAACTAGTCCACTGCTGAACATCCCTGCTGGGCCTCCCTCATAGATTGTCACAAAAGTTAGTAGTTCTCATTTTGGGAGATTCTGCCATAGTTGCCACGCTTGGCAGGCGGATACCATGACCAATATATAATCGCTATAGAATAATATTTATTAAACATGAAATGAATACACACATAAATTGAATAAAACCCGTCAAATTGATGGGTTTCGTAAATCTAGTGTTACGGAAGATTACAGAAAAATGTCATGTGTTATAAATGGATTTATGCAATCAGTCATGCAGGAAAATTCTCCAACTGTAAGTCCTTCTGCGTCCTCCATACAATGTACGGATTTCTGCTTTGTTGAAAGTAAAAAGAACAAATCAAAAAGGGACCGAAAATAAAATAGGGACCACAATTTTAAGGTGTTAAAATGTTTAAATAATAACTACATTTATTATTAATTAACTGATTGTTTTTCCATTATAACCTTGTTACAGATTTTAGTTTAAATAGTTTTAGTCTAAATTAAATAGGCTAAAAAAGAAATGTGAAACACAATGAACTCAATTCAAATTACTTAATCTTACTATCTCAAGCTAAATCTTATTATCAAGTAGCTGTTGCCCATAAGTTAAAATAATAATGATCGCAACTATGGACCTATACGGCCACTTAGCCGTGTCTACTACGTTTATAGACTTGTTTGCAGTGAATGCAGCGCCGTTTACGTGGGTCAGACTGGTCGCAATTTCGATACCCGATACAAGGAGCATTTGGCCGCGTACAGATATTGCAATCACACTTCGCAAGACATCTTTTGGAAACTGGGCATAACCTAACTAGCGACCACACATTTAAAGTCCTACATATTTGCGACAAGGGGCTTCGGCTGTGTGTGCTGGAACAATTAGAAATAATAAAAAATAAAAATAATAACATTGCACTGCTGAATGAACAAACAAACGTCTCGAATTCACCACTTTTAAATAACTTTAAATCTTAAAGTACTTAAAGTTTAAATATACTCGAAGTAGTCGTTTGCTATCGATTCGGTCGCAAACGGCTGCTTATGTAATTCGGGTGGTGGATTGTGTGAGCAAGCGGTCGCTATCACGATATTGTAATCGCAATGTCGTAGGTGGGGGCCGTTTGCGTCACCTGTAGTATAAATAGGCAGCTCTTTGAGCGCGCCGCTCACTCGGCGGCCGTCTGTCGTAGAGTCTATGACGCTTGATAATGCCTCGTTTTGGGGCGAAACACGTGTCGTGTTCTCGACTTCAGTGGTGTATATTATCTAGTGGTAGTATTGTAGTGGTTGGTAGAGGGTACCTGGTGGCGGTTCCTGGTGGCGGTGTTAGTTTGCTTGTGCACGCTACTGAGGGAGGGCGGGTGGTGCACTTCAAAAAACTAGGTAATATACACCATTTTTATATTTTGCATGCGGATCTTAGCAAAGTAACTTACTTTTCTTCATTATAATGGATTTCCGCAAAGTAACGCCTGATTCTATTAAACGTTTTAACGGTCACTACTGGTTATAAGTCTCCTGTCATGAAAACATTGCATTACAGAGCATTTCAAAAAAAAAGTTGCTACAAATTGTGGCGCAGGGATTGTAAAAAAAAGTAAAGTTTCAGCCTATAAATTTCCCACTGCTGAGCACAGGCCTCCTCTTATTTCTGAGAGGGTTTAGGAGCTAGGAAGAATCCGCCACGCTGCTCCAATGCGGGTTGGCGGACTTCACATGTCTTCGAAATATTTCTATTCCTCGGACATGCAGGTTTCCTCACGATGTTTTTCTTCACCGCTAAGCACGTCGTAAATCAGCACTTAAAATTGTAGAACAATTTCAGAGGTGCTGGCACCGGGGATCGAACCCAGGTTACTCGCTCACTATGAAATTAAAGGCGAGCACCAGGCCCCGTGAGCTACCACGGCTTTTGATGAACAATAAAAAATATGGCAGGGATTGTGATAAACAATATTTGTTAGTGAAAGCACGGAAATTACAATGCAAGCTCGCACGTACCTCTCGGTTCCGCTCGGTAGCGACCTTGTGCGTGAACAGCAGCTGATTGATGAAGCCGAGGAACATGAGCATGTAGAAGCCGAGGTGGGTGAGTGCGGCGGTGAGCAGCGAGCACTTCTCGAATGAGCCGTGGTACGTGTCGTACTGCGACCAGTCCATGACCGGCAGGCCCGCGTAGTTGCCTCCCATCTTGCCGGCTGTCTGTCGAAGAGTCAATAACTAGGTAATGCCTCGTTTTGTGGTGAAACACGTGTCGTGGTCTCGAATTCAGTGGTGTATACCTAGTGTATACCCGCCACCACATACCCTCCACCAATCCACCAACACTACGTTGTAGTGGTGGAGGGTATGTGGTGGCGGGTCCAGGTGCCGGTGCCTGAGTTAATTTGCTTGTGCACGCTACTGAGTTAGAGCGGGCGGTGCTCTCCAAAAACTAGGTACTCGTAATATATACCATTTTATATTTTGCACGCGGATCTTCCATTGTTTTTTTGTTATTGCATTTAGGCATTTTCTCCCAGTCAACTTATGTAGTGTTTCAATATGCATAACATTTTCATATACGTATTGAGATGACAAGGTTATGGTATTCATTTCTTTAAATTTATCTGTAAGAGATAAATTGCCTTTGTAAGTCACCAAAGTTAATTTGTCGGTGCGTAAGCTGGAGTGCGTCGGGCTACTCGAGCGTATTCTTTGTGGACCGCAGCCATATGCGTACACCAGTGCGCTAGCAACGTGAAGGTGGAGAGCAGCACCCTTCACGGTTGAAGGGAAGAATCTGCATCACGCGTCGGCCAACAATACTGCGTCTTTTGTTGAGTTTAGCTCCACAAGGCGTTGAGATTTGTTCTAATCGCAATCCAAATGTTGCGCTTCTGTATATCACATCTGTGCCTAAAGTCACACAGGTGCGCAATTAACAACACCACGCACTTTGTCCTTTTATATTTAAAAGGGGTAGACAGTGTAACTCACATAGTGAGCAAATGTTTCGTGTTTGTTTTGTTTCTCTTCAGCCTGATGGGCACGTACTCAAAAACTTCCACAATGGAGAAGGACGGGGCAATCACCCAAATTGGCGGATATATGTTTTCAGTGATGTAATTGCTGTCAGCCTTCTTGGCTTTTATTGCTCTAATCACTGCTCGCGGGCCAGGGGCTCGCGTGCCAGGGGCCCGCGTGCCAGGTTTGGTTTGACCCACACATAAATAAATAAATAAACTCCTACAAAAACCTCGAAATTCGGACTGTGTTTCGCGGGCGACGTTATACATAGTTCGGTTGCGTTTCTGTTCGGTCGGTAATTTGCTGCTTTTGAAATTGGCGGATATATATATATATATTTTCGATGATGTAATTGCTGTTAGCCTTCTCGGCTTTTGCAGGTTCATCGGATACTGTGCTCGCGGGCCAGGGGCCCGCGTGCCAGGGGCCCGCGTGCCAGGGACCCGCCAATGCCAGGTTTGGTTTGACCCAAACATAAATAAATAAATAAAAACTCCTACAAAAACCTCGAAATTCGGACTGTGTCGCGTTCGCTGCGTGTTTTCGCGATTTCGAATATCTTAAATATTTTAAGTCGTCTAATGACCGTCCGAGGGAGGCTGCGGGCGTCCATTCGGACTGTCGATTTGTGTGTCGGTAACTGGGCGGTGAAAACCGCCCTGGAACACGGGTGAATCGTGTGTACGCGGTGTGATTATTGACTATTGCGCGCCGCTCTCTACGGCGGTCGCGCGTCGTGGTGCGTGTTATATTAAAGCTATTGACTGTGTATACAGTATGGCCTGGATCGTGACTGACGGTATCGTGGTCAGGAAGAGCTGAGACGTCCGTGTCGTCTAGCATGTTTCGCGGGCGACGTTTGAGTTCGGCCGCTAATTTTCTGCTTTAACCACCAGCGGGTTTGAATGAACCGCGGCTTTTTCGAAAAACCGCCGTGATAATTCTCTGAAGTATTCAGAGATTAAGGGCATTTCACAGTCGCTGTGAAGATCTACATTGCGTTGATGCCAACCGGCTCCGGTGGCAGTTCGCAAGAATCGATTTTGAACGCTCTGTAACTTCTTTAATTGATTGCCCGTCGCGTGAGCGAAAGCGACGCAAGCATAGTCCATTACGGGTATATGCAAGGCTTATAGAGGCGAAGTTTGTGTCTTAAGCACATTCTGCTTGAGGAGCAAGTTAATGGGTATAGACGGCTTGAGATAAAAGCCGCTCTATTGCGTATGTTTTTAATGTGTGCAGCGAACGACATCGCTGCGTCTAAAGTGACCCCGAGGTATTTGACGCTTTTTTCCTAGGGAATAGGGTATCCGAACAGGGTGATCGTGCCTAGCTGATTGTTGCCGATTGGGTGACATCGTCTAGCGGGCTTTGGTGTGCCCCTTGAGAAGTATATCGCTACACTTTTCTCGGGGGTTTACCTCTATTCTCCATTTCCGGAACCATTCGCCTAGGCGATCGGCTGCGGCTTGGAGTTGAATCGTTAAGCGGCCCTTGTGCTTGTCGGAATAGTACAGGGCCGTGTCATCTGCGAAAAGCGTAAGATTGACTTTCGGGTCTTTAGGAATATCGCTAGTGTATAGCGAGAAAAGGAGTGGGGAGAGGCAGGAGCCCTGAGGGACACCCGCTCGGAGAGGGCGGCTTGAGGATCGCGTTCCCTCTACCCGGAAGCGACGGTCGTTTAAATTCTCTAAGATGTGCTCCGTTAAGCGGAGCACTTGATGAGTACACGAGTGTTCGGGGCGAAAGCCGAACTGCTCGTCTGAAAGAATATTATTTGTAAGGACAAATTGGCGGAGTACCGCGCGAGTAGCGCACCCCCCCCCCCCCCTCTTCATTCGGCAGCATCTACCTCAGGTACTCAGCGGGTGAGAAGGGTGTATGTACATACCCCATATCGTCGAACTAATCGCCTGATGGCCACTATTCAATACACAATTAAGAATCAGTTGAACCGCGCGGTACACTATACTAATACTAAGTGTTAAACGGCGGGAGTTTTTCTCGGCCGACTGAAACGGCAGGAGTTTTTCTCGACATAGAGAAGGCCTCCGACCGGGTGTGGCACGACGGGTTAATATACAAGCTACTAGAAGACAACACCTTGCCACAAACGATTGTGCGGCTACTAGAGTCATATCTTCGGGGTCGTTTTGTTCTGCGTGTGCGTTGAAAACACAGGCAACACAACTAATACTCGCAGGAATACCCCAGGGCGGCTGCATTTCACCTCCTGTACGAGGAATACACCCTGAAAGTTCGCTCATCATGATGAAATGTCATCCTCACCCTGGAAGTTCGCCTACGGATGGGGGCGTAAGATGACATGTTGATGCTGTTTGCCCACGACAGCCTATTTTGCGTCGTCTGGTCGACCTTGCTATAAGCAAGTTGCAACGGCTAATGGACTTGTTACTGGAGTGGTTGAACAAGGGGCGTGCTGTTGTGAAAGTCAACAAGACAACAACCTTTGTCACGATCCGCCCTATTCCTCTTCTTGGCTTGTTGTTTTCTATTGTTTCAGCAATGCAACAAACTTTCCACAATCGTTTTGTAGCAGTCTTGCAGCAGACAATGGACCTTCTTTTGCATTGTTATCCTTTTGTAACATTTTTTTATTCAATAGTTATTTTACGTAACAGATTAATACAATACATAACCACTAGTCCCACCGTTTTTTTTTTTTTTTTGATTTGATAAAGTGACGAAAGGAGCAAGACGTTCACCTGATGGTAAGTGCAACGTCTGCCCGTAACAAATGCTGTTACCCAGAACATTTCTGTGTAACGCCACACTGCGCCCATCACCCTGAAACATGAGTTCTAAGTCTCATATGACCAGTGATTACGCTAGCTCTCAATGCCCTTCAAACCGAAACACAGTAATTTTTGCACACTTCTGCTTCACGGCAGAATAACTAGACGGTTTTCTGCATAGGAATCCTACCACCAGTAACCAGTACGTTCGTCTCGCTCGCTCTTCCAATCGTATAGCTTGTTTTTTCGTCCGTTTCGCTCGCTCGTTCATCCGTCTCGCTCGTTGTTCCTTGTGTCGTTCGGTATCCCTCTCACTCTTACTCCTACTTTCGTAAATGTTACAAATATCATATATAAGTATAATAATATATATTATATGAAATGAAATGAAATGGAAATGAAATGAAAATTCTTTATTTTTCGACGTAAGAAATATAAAATTCGTTTGTCAAACGTCATTTCTTTACAATCAACCGCCGTTTCTGAATGAGGTTCCTCGGACGTAGAAGACACAGGCGAAATAAACTCCGTAGGTCTCCTCTTTTTTGTAAATCTTTCTTGTAAATCTCAGTCAAAAATACATTATAATTAAATTTACAACGAATAGCCTCAAGGAAAACCAAAGCACGCTTCATGTTCAAATCATAGACGACTAATTCAATTAATATTTATGTAAATTGTAAGCAGACCAGCCTCCATCAACAGCACCTGTTCACAAGTATGACGCATGTGGCAGCCATCGCCTACCTCAACCATTTCAAAGGGAAGTGGACGACCCGCCCCACTACGCCGCCGCCAGCAGAGACATTAAAGCGAGCATGACATACTCAATTAACATTACTTAAATTATTGTATTTTACTTTACAGAGTGCACTTATAATATTCCATAAGACAATTTACATTTTTTTCTTTATAAAAACGTTACATTGTAATTACCTACCCCTACCTAAAAATACATATTACGTAGCTGCTTATAGAGTAACAATCACATTGTGTAATACATTACTGGAATGTCTCCCTTGATGAATACTTTCCATGCGTCCTTAAAATGGAAATAATCATTGAAATTATAATAATTTTCTTTTCTTTCTTTTTAAAAAACGAAGCCCCACAGTAGGATTTTCTCCTGTATCGTGGGTGCGTTTTACAAACATACATTTCACATGCACAACACAACCAGACCCGAAAAGCAACAATTTGTGTTTTTGCACAATTGTTGCCTCCGGCTGGGAATCGAACCCGGGACTGGTGGCGCAGAAGTCAGCTACGCTAACAACTACGCCACGCGGTCGACAACTTTGAAGCACAGACTTTTTACAGATTTATTACAATGTCTTCTGGAATTTTATTATAAATACGTGTTGGGTACACGTATTTATAAAGAATTTTTTACTTTATTCAATCTATATTTAGAATCATCTAGTTCATTATTATTTCTTAATTTTAAATTATGATTGTCACTATACTTCGGAAAAAGTGATTTGAATTTACGTACATGCATAACGTTTTCATAAATATATTGGCATGTAAAAGTTAAAATATTAATTTCTTTAAACAGTTCCCTCAGCGAATCACGGGAGCGCATATTAGAGACTGCTCTTTTCTGCAAAGTAAACATTGTATTCACGTCATTTTTAATTTTAATGCCGCTAACGCGATACCCAAGCCCGGGGGTGCATAACACATACCCCTGATATACAGTAAATCAGGTGTTCGCTTTAGACGTAAAATTGAAGACGTGAATAAGAAAAAGTATAAAAGCAAAAACATACAGTCAATTTGCTAATTTGGCACCTTCGCGATGTGTAGTCATATCGTGGGGTGTGCCAAAAAGGTATTCCAAAAGAAAACTGTAGTATCCACAAGGTTCATCATCATAATCATTGCAGTGCACTGCTCAACATAGGCCTCCCACATAGATTACAACAAAAGTTTGTAGCTCTCGTTTTATTTTACTTATTCAGATGTTCCAGGTTACAGGTACAGTTTATTTATTCAGATGTTCCAGGAAGATGCTGCTGCTGCCCATCTCCTGGTTTTCATTTTACCTCTGTCGACTTTTACGACACCCCCGGGATGAGATGAGGTGGCAGATTACCCCAGCACATGGCACAAGGCTCAAATCTTTCTTATTTACAAGCACATTCACATCTTATCAATTTAACATTTGAAGGGCACATAAAAAGAATGATTAATGTGCTCCATTGACAATTTTTCCTTTTTTGAATGAACTGGACAATTCACATCGTTTTTCTTCGGCCAATCCGGCCACATTATTTGAAAAATTATGAAAAGCGTTGATTTTGCGTAAAGTAAAATTAAAAAAAACTAACGTTAGAATTATATAAAACTCGCTCATTACATCCCAAACTAAGTAAAAAGCCGCCGATTGCCTATGAAACCACGTTAGAACGGGCCGATTGCAGCGGATGTAACAAAGAACGCGCCCATAGTTGGCCATCTTAATTTCTTTGTCATACAAGTGACAGATGTCAGTTATGCTTTGCAAAAATTTTCCAACACGTACGTTAACATTGCAATACTAGTTGGTTTTTTTTCAAAATGGATATTATTAATAGTGTTTGTGAAGACAACAATGTTTAAAAAAAACTTCAATAAGAGTAAATCAAACGGTCGAATATCTGAAGGTCTGAAAAGTTGAGATTATCGAGTCATGAACCGGGTCCCGCATTATCTTCATCACATAGCATCTTTAACCTGTATCAATACACAGTAGGTATAGAAGAAAGTGATGATGTATGCTCACTTGTCCATCACTTTGTCTATAACTATATGACGCCTACTACAACTCACCTTCAACTTCCATCAGACTGGACAGAAATTTTTCAAAATGCCTGATGTATGTCCATGTGATTTTAAGAACTTAAATCCAAAATAGGCTTCCGCTCGACTTATAATGGACCTGGGAATCAGTGTGCATCAGAGGAACGAACAAGAAAAGCAGTATGGTCAACATTGTGCATCATCATCATTTCAGCCTATCACTAGTCCACTGCTGAACATAAGCCTCCCCTACAATAGATTAGATAGATTGCCACAAAAGTTAGTAGCTCTCATTTTGAGGTAGTTTTGCCATAGTTACCACGCTTGGCAGGCAGGTTGGCAACCGCAGTTTATTTATTCAGATGTTCCAGGAAGATCTTGCTGCCTATCCTCTGGTTTTAATATTCCCTCTGTCAACTCTTACGACGCCCATGGGACGAGATGGGGTGGTAGCTTCTCTTAACCCACTACCACAACATTGTACAACATGATGAATTTGTTTTGAGGAGATTGACTGACTTTACGGAATATTTTTTCTTAAAACAGTTTTCCTCTGAAAGTATTTTATATTACACAAATTTACGTCATAAATAAAATATCATACTAATATAATTGATATTTTATCTCATTACTGCATAAACAGAAATTAATACATTACACTTGCTTATGATCACCGTTTTATATATTATATAGATAAGCCATTGTGTTAAATATACACTGTAACTTTTTCATAAAGGTATTAATCAAATTCCAGGTAATGTGTAATTATTTAAATTGAGATCGTAGGTTTAATTCTTTGATTACTCAAAACAATGACAATGCTAATGAGCTCTTTTTTACTGTGCCCTTCAATTGGTATAGTGCATTTAATACACTTTTTATATTGCCGATTAAAAGTATAATGTAAATGTTAAACCAATGTTATACTTTTGAAGTAGCATTATTCACCTTGTCATATAATAAAAGTTGACGTTTTATTGAAGTTGTACTTCTTTGGGTGCATTTTGTAGAGAGTAAAACTTAGAGCTGCGAGCGCAGCCTGTTACGGAAATGTGCAATCAATTATAAATGAAATGCGGCAACCATAGTGATGTCAGCTGTCAATGATAAATAACAATGTAAATTTATTTTACTGACTAAGCTCATTTGTGGAAGTACCAAAGTAACACGAAGATGGGATATGATATGTTATATGAATGCTGATATAATATGAAACTCCTATATGGTCTATATAGAACCTCTAGCAGCTAACACAAGGTCTAACATAATTTATTTCAGAAACTTACCAAATCTTTGATGAACATACATCAAATTAGTGAAAAATCTGTAGCTCAACAACATACATATGTGTATAGTTTAGTGAAAATATATTCATTAAATTAATAATGTCATATAGACAAATGAGCAGTGATGTCGATCTTTGAACTCAATCTGCAGTTAATGTCTGTTTGACTAAATGAGAGCAGGTATGGTAAAACTCAGAAACAATGCCTCTATGCTGTATCGCTCTAGTAACACTATTTCAAATAAAAATAAATGTTTAAAACAAATGGTTACCTCTGCCATTTTCAATGTGAAAAAAGCCTTTTTTGACCACAGTATAAAGAGGGTTGCGGCACCCAAGCAATTATGGAAGAATCTTAAAATTACTGTAGTCCCAAACTTCAAAGATGTAGATGAGCTTCCAGATTATTTTGATGATTTTGATGATCCCGATACCATCAATTCACACTTTCTGGACATCCCTGTAAATAATAACATCATTATGTCTCAGCATTATGAATTTTAACCAGTTAGCAGTGATACAGTAGCTAATATTATTTTTGTAATAAAATCTAATGTGCAGGGTATATATATGACAGTGTGAATAGAGACATGGTAATCCTGTCTCTTCCTCATAACCTCAATACCATCACTAAAATAATTAATCTATCTATATATTAGTCTGTCAATTGCTCAATTTTTCCCAGTCAATAGAAAACAGGATTAGTGTATCCTAAAAAAAAATTCTAGCAATGTGAAGGAGTTGGGACCAATATCCCATTTAACTTATCTTTCTAAAATTCTTGAGAGAGCCAATCATACGCATTTTTGGAGGTTAATAATATTCTTCCGCAGTACCAATCTGGATTCTGTAAGGGTTGTAGCATTTGTACGGCACTTATTGGTGTTGTGGATGATGTGGTCTTCCAGAGATTTAGGCAAAGGTACCGTCCTAGTTCTCCTTGACTACTCCAGGGCATTTGTCTGTATAAATATTAACTTGCTGCTCTCAAAAATGGTTTATTAAGGATTTGATCGTACTGTAATAAAGTGGTTTGATAGTTACCTCAGTGGCCGACATCGTAATACTCGTGGTGCGAAGTTTGAACAAGCTGTCAAGCTAAAAAGCTAGGACACGTTACTGCTGCCTTTCGAGGTAGTTTTCGTTACTTGGCACAACAAAGTGCTGGAACGATTTACCGCCACCGCTTCGAGAAATTCGTACAAAGCCTTACTTTATAGTAGTTATAAGTTATATCTTCTAGATAACAAAGATACAAAGTTATTTTTTTATGTCAATGCCACGTGTAATCGTACACGTGTCAATTAGTCAATTTCAGATTAACGGACGAATAATTAGATAATAACAATAAACGAATGATTAGTGACAGAGAGACAGAGACTAAGCGAATATAAACACCATATTTTTATAGGTAGCATAGATAATGGATAAATTTGGTTTTGTTTATATTTCTTGTTATCTGTAAACACTACATTTGTGTATAGTATATAATAACTTTGTTTAAACGTATTTCAGGCCTTTTCGTAAGTATTGCATACATTCTTAGGTCTATTTTATTTTACCTATATAATATATATGTGTGTATGCACATACGTATGTATGTATATGTAAGTCGAAGCTGAAGACCCTGGGTTATTTTTAGGGGAACAGTACTACTGTCCCCATTTGAAAATGGTTCAGTTGTACTGTCCTTCTCTTGATCTATTGCAAAGAAACGATTTATCACTTACAAATGATTTATTTATCACAGATTTATATTTCTCAAAATATTTTACAAGTTATTTAAAGTAATACACAACCTGCACCGGCAAGCGCTAAAACACAAGTTAACCAAGTATTTTTTTTGCGTCGTAGATTAGCACCAATAGATGAATTTTGGTAGTAGGCGGGAGCTTAACTACTTCGTTAGTTAGGTTAAAAGCAGAACAGTTTCTACATTTTTATAATTAACTAGGTTACAATTAAATGAGAACTTACCCCAGCGGGATCAAATAGCACTTAATCGTAATATGACTTCTATGATTCTTTTAATAAAAGGCGGTGCGGTCGTTCCTTTGTATGTGTAGCTCAGAGCACAGTGCGGGTAGAAACGTTGACCGTTTAAAATGTCACGAACGGGGAAGCGTTCGCGCCTCCGAGTTATGCCAAGCGCTTCCGAATTAGGGGTCCGTGAGTAACGGCGCGCGGACTACGCGAATTAATGTATATTATTAATATTAGAATTTTCGGTAATTTTGGTTTTTATAAAAAATATTGACAAGTTAATAATGTCAGGGTGCATTAAGATGCAACGTTACAATACCATCAGGACCGGGGGATTTCCTAGGACGGAGGTTTTTAATTATAGACTCTAATTCGGTGCTGCTAACCGGTGATACGGAATTGCAGAGCGGTTGAGAAACCCTCCGATCGGCCTCGCTGTCGACTCTCGCGACGTGGGTGGTATCGACCGGTAAGGTGCTTGAGGAGCATTGAGTTTCGAGACTGTCAGCTAGACATTCTGCCTTTTCTTCGTCTAGGAAGGCAGGCGGTTTTTTGGGACGTACTAAGGAGAGGGCATTGAACGGGAGGTGCCGAGGAGCTGCAGAGTGCGTAGTTATTCTATTACTGACGGTAGGATATAAGTCGGTGAGTGCCAGTGGCTGCGTTCTTGCGCCTCAATAGATCTCTAATGTCGTAAGGCAAGACCCAGCGGTGGTCGTCCTCCGCTGGAACATGTCTCGAGGAGTCCTCGACGACAGTTTGGATGTGCCTAGTGAGAGAATGAACCGCAAGATTGTTAGGCTTAGACGGAATGTCCTAACCGAAGTAGTACGGGGCAGTGATCAGATGTTAGTTCGTGGATCACCTCTATATCGCTGATGGCGAGATTTATGTTATTGAGGATGGCTATATATATCAAGCACATCCGGCGTGTGTTCCAGTATGAGCGGGAAGTGGGTCGGTGTTGTAGGCGCCACGGCGTCGAAGTCGAGGAGGTCGACAAGCGAGTCTAGGGCCAGCTCACGCGGGTTGGACCAAGTTATCGTTACCACCCTTTTTATATTGATATTGTACAAGCCAAGCAGCCAATATCTTTACACCACTAAATATCAATCTTAATAACAACAGTTCACTGGTGACGCATAGAATGACGACTGATTTATAAAAGTTAGCGATACAGGGCACCCCATAAATACTTCGATAACAAAATGCTGGTGTGACAAAATAATTTACAAGAAGATGAAAGAATTAAGACTAAGTTGTTATGTGGGCGATTTCACATCGACACCTCAAGTGGCCGATACAAGTCTATTAAACCTGATGAAAGTCTTACAAATAAATAATACTCGTGTGATAAAATAATTTCAAAGGCGACGAAGGAGTCAAGATAACGATGGTAGAGTGCGCTTTCTCTACGACACCTCCCTAACAAAATTGGTCAATACAAGGCGGTTATTGTACTGTGAAATGATTTAAAGACTTTATGTGATAAAAATATTGGAATGGTGAATTGAGGCCACGTCGGTTGAGAGTGCTCTTACGGCGACACGGCCATCTGATCGGCGGTGCGCGCTCCGCACCTGCCGTTCGTCATTGTCTTGATTGTCGTTGCCTGAAGAAAATACATTTGTTTTTTTTTGTATATATCGACCACGTATAGCGACCATATATTTAGCGTTAAGATCACGTTGTTCAGAGGCTACTGCACAACTTTCTACACGTGCAACCTGTGGGCCAACTACTCTCAAAAATCATACAACGCTCTCCGTGTTCAATATAATAATTCGTTTAGGGTGCAGATGGGAATGTTTCGTTTTTGTAGTGCATTAGGGACGTTTGCGGCTGCGCGAGTTGACTGCTTTTATGCCACTATGCTAAAAAGATGCGGATCGCTTTTATGCCACTATGCTAAAAAGATGCGGATCGCTTTTATGCCACTATGCTAAAAAGATGCGGATCGCTTTTATGCCACTATGCTAAAAAGATGCGGATCGCTTTTATGCCACTATGCTAAAAAGATGCGGATCGCTTTTATGCCACTATGCTAAAAAGATGCGGATCGCTTTTATGCCACTATGCTAAAAAGATGCGGATCGCTTTTATGCCACTATGCTAAAAAGATGCGGATCGCTTTTATGCCACTATGCTAAAAAGATGCGGATCGCTTTTATGCCACTATGCTAAAAAGATGCGGATCGCTTTTATGCCACTATGCTAAAAAGATGCGGATCGCTTTTATGCCACTATGCTAAAAAGATGCGGATCGCTTTTATGCCACTATGCTCAAAAGATGCGGATCGCTTTTGCGCAGACTGCGGGGCAGTACCAATAGCATCCTAAGGACGATTGGTAGCAGGTTGGACTGCAAATATGTGAGTCATTGCTGCGCTATTTCTAGCGGAATGGCGCAGCGATGACTCTCATCTCAAATAATGATTAGTTAAAGTTAAGGACTAACATACGAGGGGTGATCCAAAAGTAATGATAATCAATAATAAACACAATGAATAAAATAAATAAATAAATTTATTTCTCAACATAGTCTCCTAGCAAGTCTATACATTTAGTCCATCTCTTTTCTAATCCTAAAATTCCCTTAGAAAAAAAATCTTTATCTTGACTCTCAAAAAAGTCCTCAACCGCGGCCATCACGTCGCTATCATCGTCAAATTTCTTGCCTCGGAGGTGTTCCTTGAGTCGTGGAAAGAGATAGAAGTCGCTGGGGGCTAGATCTGGTGAATAGGGGGGGTGTTCCACCAGCTCAAAGCCCGCTTCCTGAATGGCAGCCATGGCAATTGCAGCTTTGTGAACCGGTGCGTTGTCTTGATGGAACAGCACTCCAGCCCGCAGTTTGCCTCGCCTTTTCTCCTTAATAGCCTCCCGCAATCTTCTTATTTGTTCTGCATAGTAGGAGCCTGTAATAGTGGCCCCCTTTTCCAAGTAGTCCACCATGATTATTCCTTCAGCGTCCCAAAAAACAGACGCCATAACCTTCCCTGCTGAGCTTGACACTTTGAATTTCTTCGGCGTCGGTTCATCGGATCGTTTCCATGTCATCGATTGTTGTTTTGTTTCAGGATCAAAATGGTGGATCCAGGTCTCGTCCATGGTCACAAAACGTGACAAAAAATTATCCTTGTCTGCCTGGAACTTTTCGAGATTTGCTCTTGACATGTCGACTCGTTTCTTCTTTTGCTCGTCGTTTAACATTTTCGGTACCCAACGCGCGGAGACCTTTCTCATATGCAATTCGTTCGCAAGGATTCTTTGAATGCTGCCATATGAGATCCCTGTGACCTCAGCTACATGCCTGATAGTCACTCTTCGATCTTCCAATACAACTTCTTCAACTTTTTTCACATTTTCTTCAGTGAGGGACGTCGATGGGCGTCCTTCGCGGTGTTCGTCTTCCGTCGATGTTCTTCCCAACTTAAACTCCTTAGCCCAGCGTGCAACTGTGGAATATGGAGGAGAAGAGTCCCCTAATGTTTCCACCAAGTCGCTGTGTATGTCTTTGGTAGACATTTTTTTCAAGCAGAGGTATTTAATGACAGCTCTGATTTCGTGTTTTTCCATTTTGATGTTCACTCCTTGACAGTCCGTATTCAAATGAATGTAGCTCCCGGGAATCGTGGCCTATTTATATGATTTTTTTTCCCTGAACTAGTGGTTAACTGAGTAAGTGACTGAAATTTTTTTGTGTTTTTGTGTGCACTAGAAATAACTGATTATCATTACTTTTGGATCACCCCTCGTAGAAAATAAGATTGTAGTACTAAAAATAAAAGTCTATTTTACTTGAATTAAACTTTTATTATTTATTTATTATTATTAAAATGGAAGTTGTTGCTTTGACTTTTAAAGAAGACTCCTTCATAGTATTTTGTAGTCTACTTAATTTAGGATTTAATAAATACATACAAATATATTTTATAATGTGTTAGTGTCATTCTCACGTGACGGTAATACTCTATGATAAACACAAGGGCTTTCATTTGACGGAATAGCAAGGATGGGACCAAGAACACCGCTCTGTGGTAGACACAAAGTCTTTGATTTGAGGCAGAACGAGGTAAAAGGAGTTTAGGATCATTTGTCTGTGACAGGCACGAAGTCTCTTAATTTGACGGGAAACAAGGAACAGGGTTTTCGGCCGTACGGCCGGTTGTACGCCGTGGTCCAGCATGATAACATGAGAGTAATAATTATTGCCTCCATGGCTTGTAGTGTTTGTTTTGATACATAGGAATTGTATCGGCCGTTTGCTAGACTATTGAGAAGGGATCAAACGTGTTGGTGTCTACTGTAGCTGGAATCTTCCCTACCAAAACAAATAAGCAAAGCTCAATCACTTGTTCTATATCGCCTGAGTGTTCTAGTAAGGGTAGGCAGAAACGCCGGGATATCTTCACAGCATCCAGAAACATTCACCGGAGTCCGAAACGTATCACCGGTCAATAAAGCATAAAAGCACACCGATTGCAGTCTAAACAATTGCAGTGTTTCTCTTTTTTAAATTTACAATTTCCTCTAAGTAAGCAGTACCTAATGCCCGCACATCTTGGTATTTATCAGTTAAAGCCGAGTAAATAATATCATAATTATCACCTGTTGGAGAAATTCCTAAAACTGATTCTAAAGCCTTATCCGACAGCTGTCCACAAAGATAATATACCTTTTCAGTGTTACAACTTCATATTGTTATGCACAGTGTGGTTATAACATTCAATAAAAATGGGCCAAGACTTTGGATTGCCGACAAATTTAGGCAGAATTATAGGTGGTAATTTTACATTAGGCTTGCTTTGGCTTTGAGATAATAATTCGTAACCACATCTGCTATTAAATTACTTGTTGAATCTAAAAACTGGTGTTCATTTTGTGGACAAAGGGATCTTGAGGCATCATAAATGCTCAGTATTTTAGCAAAATATGAACTTACTCTAGATTCCTCAAGTCTTATTTTCAAGGCCATTCTACTATCTTTAGACATATTGAAAAATTAGAGATAAGTACAGGTAAACTCAGAAAAATAAAATAATATTATTTTTCAATTTAAATTATAATTTCTTATGTATTTACTGTGATAATATAAATTAAGCAAGTAAGAAAAATTTATAAATATGTTCCGCCTTCTGTTAATAAAAAACTAAATCAAATTCTATAAATATAGTCACTTCAATCACTTTCTAGTGATATATAAACAGTCATGAATTTAACAAATACGCCCTCTAGTGTTAAACTATCAAGCAACCAAAAGTAGTATAGCCGAAGGAATTAGCCCGCCAAAATGGCGGAGTAAAAATTATATTAGATATCAAACAAAAATACAATTCGTAATTTGTATTATATTTATTAACAGTGTAAATACTGGTAAATTTATGATTGTAATTATTTTATGTTCGTATATCAGTAAATATAACGATCATAAATATTACATAGCAGTACAATAAAAAATCTAAATATCCAAGTTTAATCTTAAATCTTTTTTTTTACATGTAAAACCTCTGGTTATTAAAGCATTAAGGTTCGAAGGACCAAAATTCGATGTCTCGGCCGTTTGCTAGACAATTGAAAAGGGATCAAACGCCTGGGAGTGTTGGCCTACTGTAGCTGGACTTCCCACCAAACACAACAACCAAAACAAAGATAAGCGAGCTCACTCACTTGTTCTATAGCGCCTGTGTGTCCTAGCAAGGTCAGGCAGAAACGCCGGGATATCTTGACAGCATCCAGAAACATTCACCGGAGTCCGAAACGTATCACCGGTCAATAAAGCATAAAAGCACACCGATTGCTGTCTAAACAATTACAACGGCTCAAGGAATGCAGGAACAAACTTTTTATGAAGCACAATAATTAGTTATTTATAATAAAAAAATAAATCATACGGCATTCGCTCCGTAAAGCGTGGGCACTATTCGGTTTCAATTCTTGCATTGATTACCGCCAACTGCCTATTACTTTTATAATTTGTATATTTTAATTTGTTTCTTTTTTATGTTGTTTCATAGCGACCAGTCTCATGTAATATCACTACCCTTGCTAATAACGCGTGACCTTCGGCGTACTCATGCTTTGAATTAGAATGGAATTATCCAGCAACAGTTTTTAACTGGCCAAGACAGGAATACTCCATGTATTAATGTGGGCATCCACGGCCATTAAATGAGATAAATAATTTGTGCGATGAAGTTTAGGTTTCGTGGATCGAATAAGTTGAGTACTGCGCACCATTTTGATAGTAGTCATCAGCTGTGATTGAAAGTCATGGACCGCTATCTTGGAAATAGCAGTAGCTGTAGTCAGTTGGTTGCAAGACTGCAAGTCGCCTAGCGGATGAGTCACCAGACTCGCCTTCATTCGGTGCAGCATCAGTGGTCCGGATATCTCCCGGCGACACGGCTGGTCATGAATAACTTATTGTGGACGATCACGTCTCATTACAGACTTCATGAGTTAGCGATCATTATCGAGTGGTCTGTGAATCTACAGAGGTACATCGAATTTATAACTAAAAAGTTTGCTTTCTAGGATTATTTTAAATTACAATGATTTCACCTCCACGAAATAGTTTTTTGCCTTTTTTATATTATTATCTTTAACTGCCGCATCGATCATCTTGCGCATCGGTCAGTCTTGTAATGCCACAAAAACACAAAACACAGTGTTGGCATTTTGTAGTGTAGGTGGAACACCAGTCGTTTGATGTATTGTGCAATCAAGTGCGAGTCGAAGTCTTGCTTTATGCCATTACGCCAGTTGAGAATTCTGTATCATCGTAAGTGCAGTTTTCTTAGTGATCTACAATCTTCTAGGTTTGGAAGTTCAAATTACCCTTTAAGTTTCTCTGTTGGTTCTGCTTACGCCAGAGTATATAGTATGGATCTCTGAGCCGTAGAGAGTGCTAAAGTATTAACGTACCAACAAATTTCTTTGCAATTTCAGTGATGTAAGGGCACTGCCGGTTGTAGTTGGGAACACTACCATCGAAGTTGTCGATGATTATGTATACCTAGGATCATATAGGTCAATCGACGGATCCAACTCGGATTGGCAGTGTTCGGAAAATTGCGTCACATCTTCTCGTCGAATATACCTCAATGCCTCAAAACAAAAGTATTCAAGCAGTGCGTGGTGCCAGTGATGACATTCGAAACCGAGACGTGGTACTTCACTGCAGTCCGCATGAGGAAGCTTAGAGTCGCGCAGCACGCTATGGAAAGGGCTGCGCTCGGAGTTTCTCTGCGAGATAAAGTCCGTAACGATGTTATCCGCAGCAGAACTAGAATAACCGACATGGGCCGGCCATATAGCGCGTAGAACCGATAACCGTTGGGAAAGAAAGGTTCTCGAGTGGCAACCTCGTACAGGCAAACGCAGTGTAGAATGACCTGCACGGTTTTGCGGAAAGTCGATGGATGCAGGTGGCTCAGGACCGTGTTTTGTGGCAATCTATGGGGGAGGCTTACGTTCAACAGTGGACTATGATAGGCTGAAATGGTGATGATGATGACGAAGGGTACTGCAAGTCCTTTTTTGTTAGCTTGGTGCAATAATAAGGATTTGTAATAAAAGAAAAGCGGGCATGAGAAAACAATTTATTGAATATAGCGAATGCACTATGAGAGCGGCACTGCCGCAGCTCGGCATCGCCCCGACTGCAAGCTGGTACGTCGCTGTGGGCAATAGGCAGCAGCTCGCAGATGCAGCTGTTGCAGGACGTTGATCGAGGACGATCGAAAAGATCGTGGTAAAAGCCTGTTACACTCTTAATCACACTAGAATAAAATAACAAATGGCCTGAATGATCTGATCTCCAGTAGCCGACAACAGTTTAACTTTTATTGTTTATTAAATTTATATTAGATAATGTCCAAGCCGGAACTGTTCGTGTTTCAGAGAAGTTTTTTTGCGATATCCAATAGTCTTGTGGAATGTTACACTTTCATCGACATCGCTAATCTCAATTACGGTTGGATCCCGAGCTATTTTTTTTAATTATCTTTGCAGGTACAGTTTAGTCGTAAACTGTAAAAACCAAGAAACGTGATCCGACTAGCGTTAAGCCTCACAATGACACTAGATATAAATATTGTTCATGTCCTTGGAAATCTTGAAATGGAAACGACAAAACTATAATAACTTAACGTCAGTGCAGCGTATGTTTGTGAATTCTAAAACAATTTATGTACAAGTTGTGACTGAACTGCAGCCGAGGTGCCGTCAACACCAATACAATGTACGACGTCATGTTCGATCATGACGTCACGAGCTAACTTTCTGCAACAGCACGTGGTACGAGCCAATGAGTTACAACCACGCTGTACACACGCGCAACGCATTTGAAGCGAACACGCAGCGCACTCGCAGCGCGAACGGTCGCGCCTGCGGCTAGTGCCGGCGCGAGTACCGCAAGCCGAGCTCGTCGACGACGGCCTCGATGGCGGCCAGGCACTCGTCCAGCTGCTCGCGGCTGTGCGCCGCCGACAGGCAAAACCTGAAACACAAAAACATGTTACAAATATAATCGCACAGTAATCGTAATCATTTTTTTCAAATTGGGACTAACACATGTTTATAGCTGAAGGAAGGTCGGAAGTAGGCGAGGACGTGTGGTGAGTGGAGTGAGCGACGCACCGTATGCGTCCGCGGTAGAGCGGCGTGGCAGGGAAGCCGACACCGACCGAGGCCAGGCCGCGCGCCGTGAGCCGCTCCACGGTGGCCGCTATTTTGCTGAACGTGTATACCAGCATGGGTACCACCGGCGAGTCCTCGTTGCCGTACGTCACCACACCCATCTCACGGAGCCTGCGAATACCAACACTAATCATGTCTTTCATATAATTTTTTGCACCCACAGAAAAAAACATTTGTGTCGTGAAGTTGAGAAAAAAGTTTTTAAGACATTGAGTTGAAATAGATGTAAATAACTTGCGTACTGTGCGCGCATGGCCGACAGGATCTGCATGGCCAACGGCATGAGTCGCCCCCGGTGCGATGTACCTGCGGCGGAAGTGGTGCCTGTTGTCGCGCAGCGTTCGCATGGCCGACAGGACCTGCATGGCCAATGGCACTAACTGGCCCCGGTGCGACATACCTGCGGCGGAAGTAGTGCGTGTTGTCGCGCAGCGTGCGCATGGCCGACAGGACCTGCATGGCCACCGGCACTAACTGGCCCCGGTGCGACGTACCTGCGGCGGAAGTAGTGCGTGTTGTCGCGCAGCGTGCGCATGGCCGACAGGACCTGCATGACCACCGGCACTAACTGGCCCCGGTGCGACGTACCTGCGGCGGAAGTAGTGCGTGTTGTCGCGCAGCGTGCGCATGGCCGACAGGACCTGCATGGCCACCGGCACTAACTGGCCCCGGTGCGACGTACCTGCGGCGGAAGTAGTGCGTGTTGTCGCGCAGCGTGGGCATGGCCGACAGGACCTGCATGGCCACCGGCACTAACTGGCCCCGGTGCGACGTACCTACGGCGGAAGTAGTGCGTGTTGTCGCGCAGCGTGCGCACGCGGCGCAGTCCGGCGGGCGTGCGCAGCGCGCGCATGGCTGACAGGACCTGCATGGCCACCGGCGGCGAAATCGCGTGCGCGTACATGTGAGCATGTCCGTGAGCGCGGACCCACTTTATGAGCTTCTCTGAACCTGCATGCGGATCTTAAGTTCTTGATTATTGTACATAATAAAGTTCCATGTAAACCACAGTAGATGAGTAGTAGTGATACGTTGTTGTTAATAATGCCCGAAATAAACAATAGTAACATCCTGGTGTTCAAAATATTTGGTCATATTTAATTCGTGGACATATATCAAAAACAAAAGAGGACCCAAGATGCTACCTTACGTCACATAAACATAACTTTTTCAACTGACTGTTTTTATCTAAAGTTCACAGGAGACAAATTTTTGAAGTACAATAATTTTAACTGTTTGTGTAACGAATAAGTAATAAAATGCACTCGTTGCATTTCGTTATATTCCTTTTTATGAAGTGAGACAGTAGCGAAGAGAAAGTCTAAATTGTAGTCATGTTTTCCATGTAGATGGTAATCATATATCATTTTTACCTACTCAGCAAAAAATTCAAATTATGAAAAACTGGTATTTTGGCTTATATTGTATTTTCATTTAGTTATAGACAATATTTTTATTATACTGTAAAAAAGGTTGAATAAAGAAATTTTGAATCAAATTTTAAATCAGATATTTTAGTTGCAAATATAAATTAACTAGATACACACCAGCAATGTAGCCTCCAGCGGCACCAAAACTTTTCGTGAAGGTGCCCATGAGCACGTCAACGTCGTTGGGGTCAACTCCACAGTGATCGGTAACACCCCGTGCGTGTGCGCCCATCGCGCCCACTGAGTGCGCCTCGTCTAGATATAGTTGGAGTCCTAAGCGCTTCTTCAGCTCGACTACGCCCTGCAGCGGCACTATGGACCCCTCCATACTGTACACGCCTTCCACTACCTACAATACATCGCAGTGGTTTGCGTATAGTCATTGCAATTTGCAGTATTTAGCGTCATCTCAAGGAAGAGTCATTTTGTTTTGCTTCGACACATTCTGATAAGTTACATTAAAGTTATTTTTTAAGAAATGTTTTTCTTTAATCTTTATTTTACAAACAATGAAAGATTTCCAAAAAAATCAACATATTTATATAAAAAAATAATAAATTCTGTGTAAAATAATAATTAATTAAAAGGGAACTGAAATTATGCAAAAGCGTTACTTAGACCAAATAGAACATGTTCAAAACAGATGGTAATCACTCACAATAACGATCTTCTTCCAGCGGCGCTCAGCGATAGCTTCCCTGGCGAGGCGCTCGAGGTGCGGCAGGTCGTTGTGCCGGAACACGCGCACGGTGGCGCGCGCCAGGCGCAGGCCCAGGATGAGCGAGGCGTGGTTGTTCTCGTCGCTGAGCGCCAGCATTCCCGGCCCCAGCAGCCCCGGCAGCCCCAGCGAGTTAGTCGCGAACCCCATGCCGAACACTATCGCCGACTGCAACATTTAAACATGAACGTGGTTGAATGGTAATCTACCAAGTCTCAAGTCTGTTCCCGTGGAAGTCGTAACAGTTACCTAAGGGAGATGACAGAAAAATCTAACCACCTCTCACGGACTAAGACTCAAAAGGAAGACGGGGAACAGAGTCTAAAACGACTGTCAGGTGTAGCGATTACGATAACACCTTCCAGTTCGGGAAAGGCCAGCATATGTCCAGAAGATTAAATGTGATAAAAAAATTACTTTAATAAATATGAAATAAACTCTGATATAATTGTAGTACGAAAACTTAATTTAACTTTATTATACTCTGCATTTGCAGCAACCGTAACTAATTTTGATAGTTTCATCATCATCATCATATCAGCCTGTCCACTGGTTAACATAGGCCTCCCCCATTGATTGCCACAAAGCACGATCCTGAGCCACCTGCATCCATCGACTTCCCGGGAAAAAGAAAATCGGGCAGGTTATCGCTCTATCTCACTAGATCAGATCCCCACTGGGGGGCGCCCTACACCGCGTTAGCCGGTGCGAGGTTGCCACTCTAGAACCTTTCTTCCCAAACAGTTATCGGTTCTACAGTTTGATGGTTAAGTAAACATAAATTGAATCATCCTCATCTAAACTAATAATGTACTTCTATGCTATGAACTTGCTATAAAGATATTAAGTTAATCTACTAAGACGTTTATGTTTTAACTTAGCCAATAAAAGGTTTTCGTTGATAAAAATAGTATGACAAAAAGAAAACAGTTATTAATTAAGTTTTCCTACTTTATTTTATTAGTTTCTGTGTTGTTTTATTTAGCTGTTGGTTTTCCATGAAACTAAAATGATCAGCTTCGGTTTTAATTACAAATTTTAGGCTAAAACTTGGACATAACAACTCTCACCTCTATAGGGAAGCCACTGCCAAGGCTAGTTCTAGCTGCGACGTGCCTAAGCTTGATAACAGTGCATCATACCTCCACACCCAGGAATCGGGCGGTAGTTTCTTCCAGCTCCTTATGTAGCGGACAGGAGCCCAGCTCCGCCCGCGGCGAGGCCAGCGCGAGTCCGTAGCGCCGCGCCGCCTCGGCCGCCGCATCGGCACACGGGCCCGTCGGCTCTGCGAAGCCCAGGTAGTTGTACGAACCCAGATTGATACAGCGGCGCTCTGTGCCCGTAAACCTGCGGCGACATCACTTGCAGATATTTAAAACTGATAACATTAATATTGTGCCGTGTGGTGGCGGCTAAGAGAATCTACCACCCTTTCTCATCCCGTGGTTGTCGTAAAAGTCGACAGAGGGAAAATGAAAACCAGGAAATGGGCAGCAGCATCATCCTGGAACATCTGAATAAATAAACTGCGGTTGCCTACCGGCCTGCGGTTGCCATGCGTACATGGCAACTATGGCAAAAAATAGGTGTATATGAGAGAAATGTGTGATCACCCAAAGGACCAGTTGTAGTCATCAGTGTAGCGTTCTTTAAGCGTGAGTTCAGCGCCGGGCGCGGAGCAGATGGGTCTGTTGAAACAGTGTCTCAAACGCCTGTACACGTAGCGCGAGAACTGCTCGAACGAGTTGTACAGCGGCGCATAGTCCTGCAATGAACAGCCAACATATACTTCAGTGAAACAGAACGCAAGCGGCTTAGCGAAAACTAAAGTGCCTTCAATCTAAGTTTATTGTGCTGCAAATACCTTCCGTTATTAAATAAGACTTAACGTTGTAAGTTTTAAAAATTGTAACATTGAAGTTGAATGAGATAGCGTCAATAGCCCTATGAGATAGAAGAATACCATTATTTTATCGCTTTGCACTCGAGAGGTGAGTCTCGCTCACCACATTAGTCCGCGCGGAAACGGCCTCGAGTGCAAAGGGTTATTCTATATTTTAATACATATTATTTATTCAACGTTACTTTTTTGAACTACACTGCTTCGCAAAAAATGTCAACTTTTAATTTTACCTACATACATATAGTCACGCCTTTTTCCCATATTAAAGGGTGCCCTGGGTGTGGACCCGTAGCCTACTTTTCGCCTTCGTGGTAAACGAGACGTAACTGGTGGCGAACCACGTCGCCATAATATTTACATTTTACCACATGAGACAATCGTTTACGTGATGCATTTACGTGCTCTTTTACTGTAGTTATATAAATGATAAACAAACATTTCGTATCCAAATACATTATAGGTATTAGGTGGTGGATGAACAATTGAATAATACACATCATTATTTTAACTGATTTATCAACACCTGATATATTTTACTGACGCAAACATAAAAAATATTGAGATACGACTCAATATAGGCATACGTAAAGAACGACACGATAGCGCAATGTAAAATACAAGTCTATCGTATCAATTTTGAACACAAACTATAATAAACATTTAACTTAATCTGAATTCTTCCAAATCCAAATTTATGGTACTTGGCACAAAGGTACAAATTACGAAAATTCTCGCATGCAAACCACAAATAAAAATAGGTAGTAGTCCTATCGAACGGGCTACTGAAGTGCGCAATCTGGGTTTAAAAATGGATGCCGAACTGCACTTTGATAGCCATGTGCTCGATTTAGTACGTAATTGTTTTTATAGGTTGAAAGTTTTGTATCGAATCCGCGACTACTTAAGCACTAACCTCCGCATAAAACTCTGTGAAGCTTTGGTCCTGTCTCTGCTTAACTACGCCGATACCATCTACGGCCCACGAAAATTAGCAAGGACAGATTGTTTAATCCAACGTGTCCAAAATGCTTGCGCGCGCTATTGTTTTAATATACCACCTCGTACACACATTACCCCATTTTTAAACGACGCTAATTTACTTAAAATGGCCTTTCGTAGAGAACTCCATCTGGCGACATTGCTTTTTGGCGTTATTAAAAATGAGCGACCTAAATACCTATACGAAAAACTACAATGGCTGGCTGCTGATCGCATGAGGACTTCGAAAAATGTATTCTTCGAGTTCACTTGCACAGTTCCGCCTCGTTCCGTGGGAGTTTTAGGTATGTTGCCACGCGGTGCTGGAACAATATTCCACCACCATTGCGGATTTTAAGGAACACTCACACATTCAAACTTAAATATAAAGAATATCTAGTAAGATATCAAAAACATAACGCAATACCTTTTGCTAAACGCAACTTACCTACCTACATGTGCTCTTAATATAATTATATATATACATATATATTTTCCATATTTTCTGAAAGTGTCGGGCAAAACATTCATTATATTTTATCAGATATGTTTTATTGATATTTATCGTTATTATTACCAGTCATATTCGTCCTATATGTCATATTTTTTATTATTCTGTTCACTTAGTTGTATTTCTTACACATAGACACATACGACGTACGTGCGTTCGCTCTTTACTTACGTAGTGGCTCCACTGAAAACCAGCGCTGCGGTCTTTCCGCAGCATTCTTTGCTGAGTGGAGTCATTTCGACTTCACAATACAGCGTCACTTTTGTTTTACAGATCTTGTTTGTTTCTTTTTATTAGTGTACTGGATTTTTTTTTTATTTGCATTCTCTGTGTGGTTTCTGTATTGTGTACGTCGAATAAACTCTATGATAGACATAGAGCTATGTCTATGTCTATGTCTAATCTAAACAATGGGAGATAGACACAAGTACTGAATATATATATATACACTCAGCGTCACAAAAATCGCACCTCTCTGAGTTTGCGCGAAAAATGGCTGTAATGGCTAGAAACGAATTATATTTATATAAATATTGGTATGTTTGAATAGCTTTACATTATTAATAAAAAAATCATGAAATCATTCAAACATTTATCATTATAGAGCGTCAAAAATAAACACTGTCAAATGCTCGTTAGTAAGGACGCTAGTTACACCACCTAAAAAGGGTATAAAAGGGTCGATCTGGATGAAATATGGGCCAGTCGTAATTTAGACTTTGCAGTGAACACACGTGAACAAGTAACCCAAGTAAGAACAAGTAAAGATGGACACCAGCTCTGAAGAAGCCGCTCAAGTGATTGCCCTATTGCAGTCGGGGATGCGGCAGTGTGACGTTGCTCGACAGTTGAACCTGTCCCGTTTTTCAGTTCGACGGGTGTTCCAACGTTTTCAGCAGACTGGTGGTAATGTTAGAAAACCGGGATCTGGAAGAAAACGGTGCACATCAGAAAGAGATGACCGTTTCATCGTTACGACATCTTTACGAAACCGTTTTACAAATGCTGTTGAGTTGCAACAACAGCTTCGATCAACTCGGAAAACATCTGTGAGTGTTTCTACGATAAGAAGAAGGTTACATGAAAAGATTTTAACAGCCCATAGACCTGCTAAAGGTCCAAAACTTACTGCACAGCATCGCAGAGATCGCCTAGAGTTTGCTCGCAATCATTGCGAGTGGACTCTAGAACAGTGGCGGACCGTACTCTTCTCTGATGAGACGAGGGTCTGTCTCTTCTGCAATGACAGACGTAGAAGGGTCTACAGAAGACAGGGGGAGAGGTTCACACAACCCTGCTTCGAAGAATCCGTCGAATACGGGGGTGGCTCGTGTATGTTTTGGGGTGGCATTTCCGTCGACGGGAAAACGGAACTTGTGTGCGTTTCCTGGACTCGGGGTGGCCGTGGGCAAGGGTCATTAAATGCTGGTCGGTACATTACTGAAATCCTGGAGGAACATGTGGTCCCGTATGCTGGTTATGTCGGTGATGGATTCATGTTAATGCATGATAATGCTCGTTGCCACGGCTATTGTACGGGATTATTTACAGGAGGTCGATATTCCTGTTATGCATTGGCCAGCACGAAGTCCAGACCTTAACCCAATAGAACATCTCTGGGATGACCTAAAACGGTGCGTGCGAGCTCGAGATCCAGCTCCAGCCACTCTTCAAGAGCTCCAAGATGCGGTACTTGAAGAGTGGGAAGAAATACCCCAAGAGGCTGTTGCGATCCTTGTAAGGTCCATGAAAGCCGTTATCAAGGCAAGGGGGGGGTAACACTAGGTTTTAAGAACTTTTTTGTATTTATTAAGTTTTTTTTTAAATTATTAATTTGCAAATTTGTACATACCCTGTCTTTTTCTTTAATTTCTCTTTCTTCTCGTTATAAAAGTAAAATTCAATTAAAATTCCTGAAAGCTAATGAAATTACCTTTCGAATGATACCCTCAAACCACAACATTGCCATTGTGTTAAAATAGTATTTAAATTTTTTTTTTTGGATGTGCGATTTTTTTGACGCCGAGTGTATATGTAAATAAATGATATATTTATATATTTTATATATATATATATATATATATATATATATATCATCATACGTAACCAACTGTTAAAAAAAACCTCTACATACAATTACATGGTTGAATTTCTCATAAATATTAACAAAAAATGTTGCCATTCAAAGCAATATCAGTTTACAAATCGTCTGTATTTTATTTGAAATAATTATCACTGGGATTAAAACAAAAAAACCGACCGGAAAACATAAGGATGTTGCCACATCGTGGCGATAAGAAACTAGTTACGTCAGCCTGTCAAGCTAGTAATTAGCTTTAATTGCATCACGATTAGTGCTCGACAATAACTACTTTAATAGGTTTTACATTTTACTTAAGGTAAGATAGGTGACCTTTGAAAGGTTTTGAAAGATCACGTTAAAAGTACCCGCAACCGACGAGCGTGTGTGATAACGCTAATGAAAGTAGAAGAAGCTAAAGATGTGTGTCAGGGTCGTAGCAAGTGGAAAGATGTGGTCTCTGCCTACCCCTATGGGAAAGAGGCGTGACTGTATGTATGTAAGATAGGTGACATTAAATTTAGATAAAAGAATAGCATCTACAATAAACTATATTATTGTTATTGCCATGTCATTCATGGTAGGTAAATTGCAGTTGCACCTATAAAAGTTTTTAAATCGCTTTCATTTTGAAACCAGTCTTAAATAAATGTCTTAACAATATGCCGCAAATAACCCGACCTTACTTATGGTAAGTTAAATTATTATAGTCAACGAAGCTAAGTATGTATCATAATATAACAATCTGTTGATCCTTTCTTTTTTTCTTTTTATTTCTTGAACATTCATTCCCACTTACAGATAGTTATTAATAAGTATTTACTGAAATAGTACGCTGTGTTTTGGCCATTATTTATGTATCCATAAGTCAGAAATGACTTGCCATTAATTCATCAATGGAAATAAATCCATGTAAATTATTTACTTTAATGGTGGTAGGATTGCTATGCGGGAATCCGTCTAGGTAGGCACTTTCTTTGACTCCGCGTTACTATTTTTGCTCTGCTACCATTTTTTAGTCTTCGGCCTAACCTGCTAAAGATTTTTTTTGACGATATGTATACAGTCACATAAGTATTTGGCGGAAGATATTATTGCCAAGGAAAAGGGTAGCTACCCGCCAGATCGAGTGGTCTGATCGGGGGAGGACGTCTCCTCCTACTAGTAATATTTAGAGGTTGTATATATAGTAAACATCTCAGAAAACTTTCAAAGCGCGATTATGGACGTATGCGAATATTTCTTGAGCTTCTCATGTGGCGACCATAGATGTCGCTACATCACTCCCCCGCTGAGACTGGAAGTCGTAGTTTAGTGTGGAGAACTTGAGACGTCAGGCGATGAGGTGCAGTATGGCGTTGCGGTGAACCTGTGTCCAGGTCTTCAGTGCGTCGAGACGTATGGAGACAGGTGTTGATGCCGCAGGAGTCAGCCTGAGGAGAAGGGGCGGCCGTTGATCCTCAGTGGCCGAGAGACTAGGAAGCACGCGTTGTGCCGACAGACTTGTGCTGTGACTGTAATTGGCCGATGACGTTGTTGCTGTGGTTCGGAGAAGATCGCTGCGGATGATCGACATTTTGGCGGATGATATTGCTAAGGAAAAGGGTAGCTACCCGCCAGATCGAGTGGTCTGATCTGGGGAGGACGTCTCTTCCTACTAGTAATATTTAGATGCTGTATATATAGTAAACATCTCAGAAAACTTTCAAAGCGCGATTATGGACGTATGCGAATATTTCTTGAGCTTCTCATGTGGCGACATAGATGTCGCTACGAGTACAATATGGACACAAGATAATTAAGTTTCATCGGTCGCTGCTGGTTACAAGTCTCCTCACATTACAAGAGAAAAACATTGCATTACAGAGCATTTCAAAAAATATATACTCGTAGCTCCAAATTGTGGTGTAGTGATTGTGATGAACAATAATAAACTCCGTATTCGTTAAAGCAAAAAAAACTGTACTCATTAATAACGCAATGAAAGTTTAACGTACGTCTCGATTCCGCTCAATGGCGACCTTGGGCGGGAACAGCAGCTGATTGATGAAGCCGAGGAACATGAGCAAGTAGAAACCGAATTGGGCGAGTGCGGCGGTGAGAAGCGAGCACTTCTCGAATGAGCCGCGGAACGTGTCGTACTGCGACCAGTCCATGACCGGTAGTCCCGCGTAGTTGCCTCCCATCTTCTGCATAAACAACAAACATTCACATCTTAATCAATATTGAACAAAAAAGAACATCTCGCGTGGGATCTTTAGAATAATGGAGCCCTTTCAGAAAGCGTAACGATGAGATTTTTAATATAAATAAGGATGGCAATCCACCTGAGTGTGATCAGTGGGCCTCATTAACACCTCATTGACACCACACGAACATCAATTTTCTTTGAATAAATCTAAATGTTAGTTCATTGTCACCACACAGGGTTTATTTTTTTTAGGCGACCAAACTTCTAAAACAGGCAAGAACTGATCAGCTATCTGCTGTATGTAACTTTATCTGATGTGTGTGCGTTGTGACAACAGTAATTTTATCCCGGCGCGACATTATTGGTTTGTACTCTTTCCTGGTATTTGTATTATGAACATCACTTTTTTATTAATCTATATTATGTTCTTACGAGTCGTGGTAGCTCAAGATGTTGTATAATTTTTAAGTTTAATTTTTAAGAGATTGGCAACACTGATGGTATACCATCCGTCATTAGATAACTAAAGATCGCCACGCTTGTAGTGTGAAGTGCAACTTATAAAAGATTTAATGTTAAACTTTCATTACTGTTTTAATAACATAAACCACTACAAAAATATAACACAAGGGCCGGACACTCGCCTTAAATTTCAAAGTACGGGAGTGACCTGAGTTAAATCCCTGCTGCCGGCACTTTTTTGATGAGTGTTTCATTCTTCTTCTTCTTAGGGTGCCTCTCCAACTAGTAAGGGCTGCCAAATCTGTATATTTTCTATCATACTTTGCGAGACAAAATAGTTCGGTGGCCGGAATCCCGGTCCCTTCGGTTTCTGGCCTACTAGGCGTAGAACTTTGTGCTTTTTGCTGCTTGATAGTCCTTAGCGTAGCATCCTTATAGAAGTATGACCAGATATAAAAATGAAGCAGGCGAATGCGCAGAGGGATCTTAAGACTGCGGTTGAAGAGTACCTTTTTCATTTGGGAAAACGCACTACAGGCAATGTCAGTGTGGTCTTAATCTCTCTTCGCTGTTCCACGCCACGTGCCGAGGTATTTATATTTGTGTACCCTTTTCAGTTTCTGACCCGATCCTTCTTCTCAGTCTTCTTTTCAGTTTCTGATCCGATCGTAATATCCGACTGGAGATTGCCGTTGATGGATATGACCATTAAATTCGTCTTTCTCATCTTGAGACTGGCTTTTACACTACACTCGTTAACTCGATCGAAGATTTTCTGAATTTCAGATTCTGCGGACTCTGTAAGGACTGCGTCATCGACATAACGTAAATTATTGATAACATGTTCAATAACCGTAAAGGTTAATCACTAATAAAGGCTAATAACCACAATCTAAGTCCTTCAACGCTTCCGTCATTGGATGTTAAAAAGAGTGGGTTACAAAAGTTAACCCTTTTGCACTCTTCTTTTATATAAATATATATATATATATATACATACATACATAAATGTTTTTGGATTCCTCACTTTAAACCTGGGTATATTGTTGGTTCCAATGCAGGTTCTCAATTATACAGATAGCTCTTTGTCTAGACCGATATCGTTTAGTAGTTCAATTAGTCGATTATGCCTCTCTCGATCAGATGCCTTTTCATAATCTATGAAGCATAGAAAGACATCTTGTCTCTGCATTTCTGGATCAGCAACTATACTGCGAACTGCGACTACGTTGTTTACAGTCGCACTTTTGTTGTTTTCTTGCCCACTCCAGCTCGGAATTCAAACTGACTGTCACTCTGATGTTCACCGCATTTAGTTCTTATTCGCTCGTGTATCATAGAAAGGAATACATTCATGACTTGGCTCTTGTAAGAAATTCCTCACACTTTTTACATCGACTTGTTCTTAATCAATGAGAACTTCAATATGAAATCAACTGGTCTAGCGGATTTCTCTGTTTTTACATGACACAAGGTCTTTAAGATCTCTTTTTAAAAAAAATACATAGCCGTCAAGAGTGCCCACAGTTGTTAGAGGACTTTTAGAATCATACCCGAACATAGTATCAATATATTGATTCCATTAAATCTTTTTCTTGTTTATGTCAAGAATTGGTAAATTATTTTCATATACTAATTGATGGTGATAGTGACTTTTATTTCCAGTCATGATTTTAATTTTTGGTGTCGTATTTCTCGGAGTCCGTGTGGTTGTGGAGTCTTCTCTCTTCCTAGACTCTTCGAGTTTATTATCGACTGCCCTTTTTTTTATTGGATAAAGTGATGAAACAAGCAAAACGTTCATCTGATGGTAAGTGCAACGTCTGCCCATAACAAATGCTGTGTCACCCAGAAAATTTCGGTGTAACACCACCTTGTGCGACACAGTATTGTTAGTAATGTTTGCACACTACTGCTTCACGGCAGAATAATTGGCTCTGGGGTGGTACCTACATAGACGGATTACTTTATGTCTTATAATCTAGTCATTGATTACTCGGATGTTCATTTTGTTTTTTCGTTTCTTACGTTTCTTAGGAGTGTTACATGTTGAACTAAATCTAAGGTCAAAAAATGATTACTTAAAAGATATGAAATGTAAAAATAATTTGGTTTCGAAGACCGTGTGGTTACCTACAAAGAGTATCTAAGGTTACCTACTGTGTCACCTAGGAACACCTTCTGAGCAACACCGCACTGCGCTCGTCACGATGAGACATCGGTTGTTGTCTCAAGTGCTTCGTAATTAGACTGCCTTTAGTGCCGTTCATACTTAAACAAAATTGTGTTTGCACACCATCGCTTGGCTACAGAATAACTGGCCGTGATACCTACCTTCACACTACCTACATTGTACTAACAAAGTAAAATGTATGATTCACATTTAACATACATACATACATTCACGCCTCTTTCCCATAGGGGTAGGCAGAGACCACATCTTTCCACTTGCTACGATTCTGACACACATCTTTAGCTTCTTCTACTTTCATTTCTTCGCTCGTCGGTTGCGGGTACTTTTAACGTGACCTTTCCTCGAAAGTTCACCGATCTGATTGTGATACGTACGGCTAGGTCGACCCTTACCGGGTTTTCCATTCACACTTGCCTCCTAAATCTGTTTCTTCAATCTCCTTTCATTCGTCCTCTCTACGTGTCCAAACCATCTAAGCATGCCTTTCTCTATATTTTTCACTACATCTTCAACCAGAGAGTTTGTCAGAGTTACTCCAGCTATACTTCTCGCTTCCACAGCGTTAATCTTACTTTCATGCTCCTTCTGCCAGACCCAGCATTCACTACCATACATAAGTGTGGGGACCAGAACCCCCCCCCCCCCCTCCCCCATGTACAGCCAGTCGTGCCTTTTTTCACATTTAAACGATAAAAAACTTTAAAAAATATCAAATTAAATTACCAAATTCGTATGCAACAGTTACAGATACTGACCTTAGCCTCCATCTATTTTCTCGCAACTACCAAGTTTTGATATGCTAACGCAATGGTCGCTCTTCGCGAGCCCGAGATTGAAATGAGCAGTTGCAATTGGATGATATAATTTCATCAAATTGCAAGCAGCAGTGAAGCAGTGTAACTAGCTGTAGGTAGAGGATGCTAACGAAGAAAACGATAAGCTACAGACGGTAAAATGGCAATTACGAGGATCCTCGGTTTTACAGACGTTCCGCGGATACCGGTGGGCTCGCCACAATGCAATGACTAAAAATTACCTATGTTCACATTTTATTGTTCATCGTTAACGGCTGAATATAAAGCGGGTTCATTGTCATTGTTTTGAAAGAAATAAATGTAGCTTAAGTACGTCGTTACGTCTTTATTACATAGAGTCACGCGTCTTTCCCATTGGGGTAAGCAAAGACTACATCTTTCCATTTGCTACGATCCTGACACACGTCTTTCGCTTCTTCTATTTTTTTTAATGGAAGAGGGGGCAACGAGCAAGCGGCTCACCTAATGGTTAATGATAACCGCCGCCCATGAACATCTACAATACCAGAGGAATAGCAGATGCGTTGCCGGCTTTTGAGAAAGGAATAATACTTTCATTAGCGTTCCATAAAAGCCTTTTGTTTGTGGGTTCTTTTGATGTGGCATTTCCTTAAAACGATTTCGATCTGATCGTAATACGTTCGCCTACGTCGACCTTTACCGGCATGTCCATTCCCACAGGCCTCATAAATCTGTTTCGTCAATCTTCTTTCATCCATCCTCTCTACGTGTCCAAACCATCTAAGCATCCCTTTCTCTACCTTTATTACCTATCTTCGGTCTGATCGTGATACGTTTGCCTACGCCAACCCTTACCGGCTTGCTCATTCACACTCGTCTCATAAATCTATTTCGTCATGGATGAAAGTAGATTTCATCCATCCTCTCTACGTGCCCAAACCATCTAAGCATCCCTTTCTCTATCTTTGTCACCACATCTTCTACCACACCACAATGTTCCTTTATCACGCTGTTCCTAACTTTGTCCATTAAAGTTACTCTAGCTATAGTTCTCACTTTTCATTTCAACATTAATCTTACTTTCATGCTTCTTTTGCCAGACCCAACTTTCACATCATACGTGTGGGGATCAGTACTCCAATATGTTTAGTCGTGCCTTTTTAGATACATTCTAGCTTCACAAAGTTATGCAGGGCCCTATATAATTGATTTCCTGCCCACACCTTTCGCTCAAAATTACCACCGTGCTTTCCGTCTTTCGCAAGGTTCAAAAAAGGACAGAAATTTAAAAATAAACAGTCCTAAACAAAAATACAATTTTATTATAATAAGAAATTACAAAAAAAATTATAATATGTTGTATTCAAATAATCATACGAGTGAGTATCACAACGTATATATGACCCAAAAGCTTAACCGGTGTACTGTCCATGAAGTCCCTCGTTTTGACTGCAGAGTGCGCGGGTGCGTTGTCACGCACGGTGAAGCAGTAGCCCACGGAGCCCCGTGTTCGGTCGCTTGTTGCTCAAAGCAGTAAACACCTCTAGAAAGCATTTGGCAGCAAACCATTCGACATTGATGCTTCTTTGATTTCGTAAAGGAATTGACACTAGATTACCCGTCAAAGTGAAAAAACAAGCAATAAAATCATCTTCGCGCTTCTCAATCGCTTAAAATTCGTAGGCGTTGGTTCATTTTAAAACAGTCAAAGCTCAGCTCTGTCTTTCTGTAATAATGTCGTAAACACGCCGAGACGAGCCTGCTTCAAAACTACTTATTATGTCACGGCATTATTCCACGCGGGCCTGCTTCTGAGCATCAGTGAGGTTGTGTGATACAAAACGCGAAACTATCATCTTCTAATGCGAAGGTTTCCCGTTCCAATCTGCAATATGTGCTGAAAGCTCTTCGTATGTAATTCCAATATTCTCTTCACTTAAATTTAGCTAGCACGTTTCCTTCCGTAGGCGACCACATATCTCTTCATCTCTCAAAGTTAGTCGACCGTACTGAAATTTGTTATACCAGCGGTCCACAGTCGCCTTAGATAGGCCTTTATCCATAAATGTCAATCTAGTTTATCAAACGATTCATACGGTTTTAGGCGACTGTTGGTCGGATTCCTATGCAGGAATCCGTCTAGGGGTTGTAGTTATCCACCCCAGGGCTAGTTCTTTTGCCGTAAAGCAGAAGTGTGAAAACATTAGTGTGAGAGCCAGTGTTATCACTGGGCATATGAGACTTGATGTGAGAGAACTGATGTCTCAGGGTGGACGCGTTGTGGAACACAGAATTGTTCTGGGTGACACAGTGTTTGTTATGGGCAGACGTTGCACTTACCATCAGGTGAACATTTTGCTCGTTTCGAAACTATATCCAATAAAAAAAAACGTAAAAAATCATCGCGCGAAAAGGTTTCTGTTGCAGATTCATTTTTCTCGGCGGCCGTCTGTCGTAGAGTCTATGACGCTTGATAATGACTCGTTTTGGGGCGAAACACGTGTCGTGTTCTCGACTTCAGTGGTGTCTATTATCTTCAGTGGTGTATAATATCGGTGTATATTATCTAGTGGTAGTATTGTAGTGGTTGGTGGAGGGTACCTAGTGGCGGTGTTAGTTTGCTTGTGCACGCTACTGATGGAGGGCGCGCAGTGCTCTTCAAAAAACTAGGTAATATACACCATTTTTATATTTTGCATGCGGATCTTAGCAAAGTAACTTACCTTCCTTCATTATAATGGATTTCCGCAAAGTAACGCCTGATTCTATTAACTAGATTCATTTTTCAATAAAAATTAAGGAATAAGGGAAGGAAGTTAATACAAATACCATTTTTTTTATTCTATTTATTTTAGAGATAATGGTGGCGAGAAATTATCTATTTGTCTATCTATAAACTTGCCTAACTTACTTTCTGTTTTTAGATTTAAAACCTAAACGAATATAGTCCAAGACGAAGTTTGTTACTTTTAAAATGTTAACATTGCTTGATTGGACGAGTCTTTTAATTATTATGTTTAATGTGGTCTTACACTAGTTTCCTCTCCCAGCTAAAACTTAAATAATATTCATTTACTGTGTCCTACAACAAATGTCTATGATTTCACTCCAGAAAAAACCTTACAGAATTCATAAACACATTAGGATAGGTTTTTTATAAAAAACGGCAGACTTCCCGCGATGCTATAATCAGGACGAGCTCTAATTAACAGCATCGTCTTTGTCAAGCGCATTTAGATAAACCGGAAACTTATACGCATTACAGACTGTTACAGGTAACACGGCAAGCTTTAATTACATAAATACGATATCCTCAATGAAGAATGCAGATGAAGGATTGTTATCATCGCTGAGTGCTATAACGAAATGCATCGTTGTTAAAACTACATGGAAACAAATTATTATAATTCTATTACGGTCTGCAGGTTCTAAAATTTTATACACCGTTTAGCGTACAATATAATGTTATGGAGTTTCATGCAAATTTATGCACATCTTTACATATAATAAATCTGTACAGGAATCGTGTCTAAGACACGACACTTCGATATAGACATCTAAAATATTCGAGAAAAAGTAATATTGGGAGTCTTTATTAAACGCAATAGGATACTGTAAAGTGCTGGACTTCAGTAAAAAATAAATAAGTCTTAAAGAAAATATAAAATAATAAGAAAACTATCAAAATAAAAATAAACATACAGTTATTAAATAAAAATAAATATAAAAAAATTAAAATGAAGGAAGGTAAGTTACTTTGCTAAGATCCGCATGCAAAATATAAAAATGGTGTATATTACCTAGTTTTTTGAAGAGCACCGCCCGCCCTCCCTCAGCAGCGTGCACAAGCAAACTAACACCGCCACCAGGTACTACAATACCACCACTAGATAATATACACCACTGAAGTCGAGAACACGACACGTGTTTCGCCCCAAAACGAGGCATTATCAAGCGTCATAGACTCTACGACAGACGGCCGCCGAGTGAGCGGCGCGGTCAAAGAGCTGCCTATTTATACGAAAGGTGACGCAAACGGCCCCCACCAACGACATTGCGATTACAATATCGTGATAGCGACCGCTTGCTCACAAAATCCACCACCCGAATTACATAAGCAGCCGTTTGCGACCGAATTGCATAGCAAACGACTACTTCGAGTATATTTAAACTTTAAGTACTGGATTTAAAGATATTTAAAAGTGGTGAATTCGAGACGTTTGTTTGTTCATTCAGCAGTGCAATGTTATTATTTTTATTTTTAATTATTTCTAATTGTTCCAGCACACACAGCCGAAGCCCCTTGTCGCAAAAATGTAAGACTTTCAATGTGTGGTCGCCAGTTAGGTTATGCCCAGTTTCCAAAAGATGTTTCGCGAAGTGTGATCTGTCGGGATTGCAATTTCTTTACGCGGCCAAATGCTCCTTGTATCGGGTATCGAAATTGCGACCAGTCTGACCCACGTAAACGGCGCTGCATTCACTGCAAACAAGTCTATAAACGCCGGATTTTTGGCGTTCATCAATTTTGTCTTTGACGTTACAAACCCCACTCAGCGAATTGCTTGTCCTGAACGCAACGCAAATATTAATCAACGTTACGCCTAAGAGTCCTTGCTATTCTCTCAGATACAGAACCCAAGTAGGTCAAACTGCTCACATATCGTCGAACACTTCGAGATGTAGCCGCGTACAGATCTTTGCGAATTATATGAATTTGTTTCTTTTTTATTATGGTGTTAATAATATTTTTTGAATAACCGTTAGAGACCGCAATCTGATAGATGATTTGGAGCTCTTTGGCATAATTATCCTTATTCAGAGGTGCGGTCAATAGACGATTAACGTAGCTATGAAAAGCGGCCAATTTATGTTGCCAAGGGTGACACGATGACGCGGGGATGATTTGATTTTAGGGTGAATTTTGTTTAATTTATTAAAGAAAACGTCCAGTTGTCTTCGGGTACCTGTCCAGCAAATAATAATGTCGTCTACATATCTGTAGTAGTAAAGGATATTTTTATTGACAATGAATTCATAACTATGAAAAACTAAACATAGTTATATATATATATATTTATATACATATATATATACCAATAAGGGCAATTGAAAATAATTGATTAAAAGTGTTGCCGTGTGGTAGCGGCTAAAGAGAATCTAGCACCCAATCTCATCCCGTGGGTGTCGTAAAAGTCGACAGGGGGAAAATTAAAACCAGGATATGGGCAGCAGCATCGCCCTGGAATATCTGAATAAATAAACTGCGGTTGTCAACCAGCTTGCCAAGCGTGGCAACTATGGCAAAATCCGCCCATAATGAGAGCTACAAACTTGTGGCAATCTATGGGGGGAGGCCTATGTTCAGCAGTGGACTAGTGCAAGGCTGAAATGATGATGTTTAAGAGAGTAGTACCGATCTTTCCGTATTTCTTTTGCAAGTTTGTAACCCACCTAGATACTTTATACCTGCGGGAGGTAGTGGCACTCTTAACCCCAAACGCCGCAGTGGCGAACATTTAACTTGGATGTAATTGCACAGAATAGCATTTCCACACTCATTATAACTTGCAGTTTTGCCGCATCGAAATTTTAAAGTGTAAACGAAGCAGTGATACGTAAATTCGCTAGCTCGTTTATTAACATTTTTTTTTTCTCAAATATTACGAACTGTAATGAGATATTATTCTAGGGGGTAGCCTAGAATAATATCTCATTACAGTTCGTAATATGTTTCGTTATATTAATTTAGCATAATATCTATTTGTAATTCATTTTAGTATTCAGTCAGTCACCTATTCATAAGCAGTTAACTATATTAAATTGTAACAGAACAGCTGGGTGTCTATTGTTATAGCACGTATAGAGATGCTTTGTTTACTTGTAAATAATTAAATTTGTGGTATTTTCTTTAGTATTATATTTGAAATCTTTGAAATATATTATATATTAAGCATGGAGAGCAGGGTTTCATTTCTACTAGCTAACTATGCAAAAATAATAATGATATATTTATTAATTAATATAATAAAATTCCTAAAGTGTAACACAAAAATCGGACATGGATTTTAATAAACCTATCAAGAAGACATTATTAGATAAAGCGTATTATAAAATAGATCATTATATAGAGGACAAAGATGAGTGGAAATAACTCATATTCTGCACTTGAAAAGCTCCTGGCTACTAAATTTATGATGTAATTTTTTTCTAATCTATAAATGACATAATATAATATGGCATTGAAAAAAGAAACACCCCAGAGTTTCTTACCGGTTCTTCTCTGAGGTCATTTTTGGAACCGGTGTAGATTTTAAAGTTCATAAGAGCTTTAAACAAGCCTCAATTTAATAAATAAATTGTGACTTTGACTTTTGAATTGTATCAAATCGACGGTCGCAAAATAAAGTCTGATGTCTACAAACTTACAATTCTCTAGAGCGATTTAAAAAAAAACCTTAATATGTTTATTAAATAAGTTATTCTTTCAGAGTAACTGGAAAGTATTTTGTACGTACCGAGAAAGCCAGATGGTAAAGAAAGCGCTTTTGTATCATCTCAAATCTGAGTGTGTGAGTAGCATAATGAGGCATCCAGACTACACTGTGGTGCTCCAAAATACTCTTCAAAAGACTATTTGTGTTATTTTGGTTTAAGGATTACGAAATACTTTTTCATTGCGGAATACGAAACCCAATATCCTTGATGCCCTATTCACAATATTTCCGTGTGGAGTAAAAGTGACTATGTTGTCAAATATGGCTCCAAAGTCTCTGAGTCCACAGTTTGATACAAATCTTTTTGAGGTATAATTATAATTATTTTATGAAGTCTAAGGTCGTCAGCAAACCTAAGGTTGCGGAATGCTAAAACAGTTTTGAAAATCGTTAATGAACAAATTGTATAAGACCAAGATGTGATCCTCGAGGAACGCCATCATATTATTTTGCAAAGAGAGGACTCTTATCCATTAGCTACAAGTATTGGGGTCCATGCTTGTCTGTATGAGATGTAATGTTAGGTAATATGTAATATTTTATAGCTTGCAAAGTTTAAAAATATATGTGTAAGAGTAAATATATAACTATTATTTCTATCCACTACACGGTAAATTTAATCATTTTCACGATAATTTTTTATTAAGAATTTCGTAAATATCTCTCCAATTTTGACTTTGCGTAGATAATAACTTGCACACGAAGCGATGTTCGACTTAAAGAAACGCACCACTGTGTCTCAGATGGGGGGGTAACTTTTCTTCTTCCTTTATATTTTTTTTTTGGTATCTTAGGTAAGAGTTAATTTTAATGATTTGAAAATGCAAGACGTACTAAACTATTCGTCATCTCAGTTTTTTGTTCTGTTATTAAAAAATCTTGCCAAACACAAGTCAAAGCTTAATTCCGTTTTATTGTATTTGCTAATAACGAAATCATAATTTTTTCGACGAATGTCACCATCAAAATGACATCTCTGTTTATATTCGAAGAAAGAAATTAAACAACTAATTTAAAATAATATAAAATATATAGTTTAATAGGGGTTTGTAATAAAAGAAAAACTGGCATGAGAAAGTAATTTATTGAACATGGCGAATGCACTATGAGAGCGCAGAGCGCAGCTCAGCGTCGCCCGACTGCAAGCTGGGACGTCGCTGTGGGCGATGGGCAGCAGCTCGCAGATGCAGCTGTTGCAGGACGTTGATCGAGGACGATCGAAAAGATCGTGGTAAAAGCCTGTTACACTCTTAATCACACTAGAAGAAAATAACAAATGGCCTGAATGATCTGATCTCCAGTAGCCGACAACAGTTTAACATTTATTGTTTATTAAATTTATATTAGATAACCGGTCCAAGCCGGTACTGTTCGTGTTTAAGAGAAGTTTTTTTGCGATATTCAAAAGTCTCGTGGAATGTTACACTTTCATCGACATCGCTAATCTCAATGACGGTTCGATCCCGAGCTATTTTTTTTAATTATCTTTGCAGGTACAGTTTAGTCGTAAACTGTAAAAACCAAGAAACGTGATCCGACTAGCATTAAGCCTCACAATGACACTAGATATAAATATTGTTCATGTCCTTGGAAATCTTGAAATGGAAACGACAAAACTATAATAACTTAACGTCAGTGCAGCGTATGTTTGTGAATTCTAAAACAATTTATGTACAAGTTGTGACTGAACTGCAGCCGAGGTACCGTCAACACTCATACAATGTACGACGTCATGTTCGATCATGACGTCACGAGCGGTACGTGCTGTTGCAGAAAGTTAGCCAATGAGCTATAACCACGCTGTACACACGCGCAACGCACTCGCGGCGCACACGCAGCGCGAACGGTCGCGCCTGCGGCTAGTGCCGGCGCGAGTACCGCAAGCCGAGCTCGTCGACGACGGCCTCGATGGCGGCCAGGCACTCGTCCAGCTGCTCGCGGCTGTGCGCCGCCGACAGGCAAAACCTGAAACACAGAAATTCATTCTTTTTAAATTGGGATTGACACAATTTTATAGCTGAAGGAAGGTCGGCGAGGACGGCGAGGCACGTGAGGTGAGCGGTTAGTGGAGTGAGCGACGCACCGAATGCGGGCGAGGTAGAGCGGCGTGGTGGGGAAGTATTTGGAAGGACCGGCGAGGTACTTGTGATGAGTGGTGAGTGGAGTGAGCGACGCACCGTATGCGTCCGCGGTAGAGCGGCGTGGCAGGGAAGCCGACGCCGACTGTGGCCAGGCCGCGCGCCGTGAGCCGCTCCACGGTGGCCGCCATTTTGCTAAACGTGTATACCAGCATGGGTACCACCGGCGAGTCCTCGTGGCCGTACGTCACCACACCCATCTCACGGAGCCTGCGAATACCAACACTACTCATTACTCGGTCTGTCATATATTTTTTTGTACCTACAGAAAAAAAAATTAGTGTCGTGAAATTGAGAAATAAGTTTTAACGACAATGTGTTGCAATTGATGTAAATAACTGGAATACTGTGCTCGTATCGTCGACAGGATCTGCATGGCCACCGGCACTAACTGGCCCCGGTGCGACGTACCTGCGGCGGAAGTAGTGCGTGTTGTCGCGCAGCGTGCGCATTGCCGACAGGACCTGCATGGCCACCGGCACTAACTGGCCCCGGTGCGACGTACCTGCGGCGGAAGTAGTGCGCGTTGTCGCGCAGCGTGCGCATTGTCGACAGGACCTGCATGGCCACCGGCACTAACTGGCCCCGGTGCGACGTACCTGCGGCGGAAGTAGTGCGTGTTGTCGCGCAGCATGCGCATTGCCGACAGGACCTGCATGGCCACCGGCACTAACTGGCCCCGGTGCGACGTACCTGCGGCGGAAGTAGTGCGTGTTGTCGCGCAGCGTGCGCATTGCCGACAGGACCTGCATGGCCACCGGCACTAACTGGCCCCGGTGCGACGTACCTGCGGCGGAAGTAGTGCGCGTTGTCGCGCAGCGTGCGCATTGTCGACAGGACCTGCATGGCCACCGGCACTAACTGGCCCCGGTGCGACGTACCTGCGGCGGAAGTAGTGCGTGTTGTCGCGCAGCGTGCGCATTGCCGACAGGACCTGCATGGCCACCGGCACTAACTGGCCCCGGTGCGACGTACCTGCGGCGGAAGTAGTGCGTGTTGTCGCGCAGCGTGCGCATTGCCGACAGGACCTGCATGGCCACCGGCACTAACTGGCCCCGGTGCGACGTACCTGCGGCGGAAGTAGTGCGTGTTGTCGCGCAGCGTGCGCATTGCCGACAGGACCTGCATGGCCACCGGCACTAACTGGCCCCGGTGCGACGTACCTGCGGCGGAAGTAGTGCGTGTTGTCGCGCAGCGTGCGCATTGCCGACAGGACCTGCATGGCCACCGGCACTAACTGGCCCCGGTGCGACGTACCTGCGGCGGAAGTAGTGCGTGTTGTCGCGCAGCGTGCGCATTGCCGACAGGACCTGCATGGCCACCGGCACTAACTGGCCCCGGTGCGACGTACCTGCGGCGGAAGTAGTGCGCGTTGTCGCGCAGCGTGCGCATTGTCGACAGGACCTGCATGGCCACCGGCACTAACTGGCCCCGGTGCGACGTACCTGCGGCGGAAGTAGTGCGTGTTGTCGCGCAGCGTGCGCATTGCCGACAGGACCTGCATGGCCACCGGCACTAACTGGCCCCGGTGCGACGTACCTGCGGCGGAAGTAGTGCGTGTTGTCGCGCAGCGTGCGCATTGCCGACAGGACCTGCATGGCCACCGGCACTAACTGGCCCCGGTGCGACGTACCTGCGGCGGAAGTAGTGCGTGTTGTCGCGCAGCGTGCGCATTGCCGACAGGACCTGCATGGCCACCGGCACTAACTGGCCCCGGTGCGACGTACCTGCGGCGGAAGTAGTGCGTGTTGTCGCGCAGCGTGCGCATTGCCGACAGGACCTGCATGGCCACCGGCACTAACTGGCCCCGGTGCGACGTACCTGCGGCGGAAGTAGTGCGTGTTGTCGCGCAGCGTGCGCATTGCCGACAGGACCTGCATGGCCACCGGCACTAACTGGCCCCGGTGCGACGTACCTGCGGCGGAAGTAGTGCGTGTTGTCGCGCAGCGTGCGCATTGCCGACAGGACCTGCATGGCCACCGGCACTAACTGGCCCCGGTGCGACGTACCTGCGGCGGAAGTAGTGCGTGTTGTCGCGCAGCGTGCGCACGCGGCGCAGGCCGGCGGGCGTGCGCAGCGCGCGCATGGCCGAAAGGATCTGCATGGCCACCGGCGGCGAAATCGCGTGCGCGTACATGTGAGCATGTCCGTGAGCTCGGACCCACTTTATGAGCTTCGCTGAACCTGCAAGCGGATTACTATCTTAAATTCTTTAAGTATAATAACAAGGCTTTATGTAAACCACCGTGGATAGAGTAGTAGTGCTACGTTGTTGTTAATAATGCCCAAAATAAACAATAGTAACATCCTGGTCTTTAAAATATTTGGTCATATTTAATTCGTGGACATATATCAATAACAAAAGAGGACCCAAGCTGCTACCTTTCGTCACATGAACAATACTTTTTCAACTGACTGTACCGTTTCAGTGATTGTACTATTTATATCTAAAGTTAACAGGAGACAAATTTTTGAAATGTAATAATTTTAATTGTTTGTGCAACGAATAAGTAATGGAATACAAATAGTATTAGCTGTAACTTTTCCAAAACAACAAAAATAAAAAATAAAAATAAAATAAAATACTCTCGTTGCATTTCGTTATATTCCTTTTTAAGAAGTGAGACAGTAGCGAAGAGAAAGTCTAAATTGTAGTCATGTTTTCCATGTAGATGGTAATCATATATCATTTTTACCTACTCAGCAAAAAATTCAAATTATGAAAAATCGGTATTTTGGCTTATATTGTATTTTCATTTAGTTATAGACAATATTTTTATTATACTGTAAAAAAGGTTGTATAAAGAAATTTTGAATCAAATTTTAAATCAGATATTTTAGTTGCAAATGTAAATTAACTAGATACACACCAGCAATGTAGCCTCCAGCGGCACCAAAGCTTTTCGTGAAGGTTCCCATGAGCACGTCAACGTCGTTGGGGTCAACTCCACAGTGGTCGGTAACTCCCCGTGCGTGTGCGCCCATCGCGCCCACTGAGTGCGCCTCGTCTAGATATAGTTGGAGTCCTAAGCGCTTCTTCAGCTCGACTACGCCCTGCAGCGGCACTATGGACCCCTCCATACTGTACACGCCCTCCACTACCTATAATACATCGCAGTGGTTTGCGTATAGTCATTGCAATTTGCAGTCTTTAGCGTCATCTCAAGGAAGAGTCATTTTGTTTTGCTTCGATACATTCTGATAAGTTACATTAAAGTTATTTTTTAAGAAATGTTTTTCTTTAATCTATATTTTACAAACAATAAAAGATTTCCAAAAAAAATCAACAAATTTATATAAAAAAATAATAAATTTTGTGTAAAATAATAATTAAGTAAAAGGGAACTGAAATGATGCAAAAGCGTTTCTTAGACCAAATAGTACATGTTGAAAAGCAGATGATAATCACTCACAATAACGATTTTCTTCCAGCGGCGCTCAGCGATGGCTTCCCTGGCGAGGCGCTCGAGGTGCGGCAGGTCGTTGTGCCGGAACACGCGCACGGTGGCGCGCGCCAGGCGCAGGCCCAGGATGAGCGAGGCGTGGTTGTTCTCGTCGCTGAGCGCCAGCGTGCCCGGCCCCAGCAGCCCCGGCAGCCCCAGCGAGTTCGTCGCGAACCCCATGCCGAACACTATCGCCGACTGCAACATTTAAACAGTTCGTGTGCTGGAATCGTAAGAAAATCTATCAAGTCTCAAGTCTGTTCCCGTGAAAGTCGTAACAGTTACCAAGGGAGAAGACAGAGAAATCTAATCACCTCTAACGGACTAAGATTCAAAAGCAAGACGAGAAACAGCGTATAAAGTGAGAAGTAAAGAGCCTATTCCTTCCTCAAAGGCCGGCAACGCATCTGCTATTCCTCTGGTATTGTAGATGTTCATGGGCGGCGGTGATCACTTACCATCAGGTGAGCCGCTTGCTCGTTTGCCTCCTCTAACATAAAAAAAAAGTGTCTGTCACGACACTCTTTGGCGTAGTGATTAGAAAGAAAGAAAGAAAGAAAATTTATTGCGTAAATACGCCACAGACACAAATACATAAAAAATTAGGCACTAGACATATAAGGAAACAATGTATTTACAGACAAACAGAAAGAAACATTAAACAACATCACAAAACTGAACATTTAACAAAACTCGTGTACAAAAATATTGTCACGTGTGTCTTGGCGCATTGAGCAAACGGGTCTCACTCAGCATAATGCCGCAGTCGAGACTACAGCGCTGGTTTTCAGTGAGCCCGAGCGGCGAGGGACGTACGGCGAGGGATTACGACAACACCTTCCAGTTCGGGAAAGGCCAGCATATGTCCAGAAGAGTAATTTAACGTTATAAAAGTTTTACTTTTAAAAATATTAAATAAGATCTAATATATACGTATAGTATGAACTCTTAATATACTCTGCGGTTGCTGCAACCGAAACCAATTTTGATGGTTTAGTAAACATAAATTGAATCATCATCATCTAAACTAATAATGTACTTCTGTGCTATAAACTTGCTATAAAGATATTAAGTTAATCTAGTAAGACATTTGTGTTTTAACTTAAATAATAACTGTTTTCTTTTTGTTATACTATTTTTAAAAGCGAAAACCTGTTATTGGCTAAGTTTTCCAACTTTTTTAGTTTCTATGTTATTTCATTTAGCTGTTGGTTTTCCATGAAATTAAAAAGGTCGGCTTCGGTTTTTATTACAAATTTAGGCTAAACTTGGACATAACAACTCTCACCTCTATAGGGAAGGCACTGCCAAGGCTAGTTCTAGCTGCGACGTGCCTAAGCTTGATAACAGTGCATCATACCTCCACACCAAGGAATCGGGCGGTAGTTTCTTCCAGCTCCTTATGTAGCGGACAGGAGCCCAGCTCCGCCCGCGGCGAGGCCAGCGCGAGTCCGTAGCGCCGCGCCGCCTCGGCCGCCGCATCGGCACACGGGCCCGTCGGCTCTGCGAAGCCCAGGTAGTTGTACGAACCCAGATTGATACAGCGGCGCTCTGTGCCCGTAAACCTGCGGCGACATCACTTGCAGATATTTAAAACTGATAACATTAATATTGTGCCGTGTGGTGGCGGCTAAGAGAATCTACCACCCTTTCTCATCCCGTGGGTGTCGTAAAAGTCGACAGAGGGAAAATGAAAACCAGGAGATGGGCAGCAGCATCATCCTGGAACATCTGAATAAATAAACTGCGGTTCCAAACCCGCCTGCCACGCGTGGCAACTATGGCAAAATCCCCCCAAGAGAGATACAAACTTTTGTGGCAATCTGTACTGGTGATAGGCTGAAATTATGAACTTTAATAGTTGTATATGAGAGTAATGTGTGCTCACCCAAAGGACCAGTTGTAGTCATCGGTGTAGCGTTCTTTAAGCGTGAGTTCAGCGCCGGGCGCGGAGCAAATGGGTCTGTTGAAACAGTGTCTCACGCGCCGGTACACGTAGCGCGAGAAGAACTGCTCGAACGGGTTGTACAGCGGCGCATAGCCCTGCAATGAACAGCCAACACGTAATACATAACCCAAGCAGCTTAGCTTAAACTATGAACCTAAGTTTCTTAAACGCCCATTCAATCCAAGCTTATACCCATGCAAGTACTTTTCAGTTGAACTTAAATGCTGAGAGTTGTTAGCTTTAGAAACAGGGTAAAGAAGCTGAAATAGATTTTTTTCCAATGTCATAGTAAATAGTTTTTTTACTATAATTCGAACGTATACAGTATCGCCCTATGGGTGACAGAAGTGTTTCGGGTAAGTTACAAAATTTCGGCTACGAACTACACATCTATCCACAAAAGTAGAAGTATGTCCAAGTTTTTTTTTATAAAAGTGACGGAACGAGCAAAACGTCCACCTGATGGTAAGTGTAACGTCTGCCCATAACAAATGCTGTGTCACCCAGAAAATTACTGTGTGACACCACACTGCGCCCGGTCACCCTGAGACATCAGTTCTTAAGTCTCATATGCCCAGTGATTACGCTAACTCTCAGTGCCCTTCAAACCGAAACACAATAATGTTTGCACACTACTGCTTCACGGCAGAATAACTGGCCCTGGGGTGGTACCTACCTAGACGGATTCCTGCGTAGGAATACTACCACCAGTGAACAAGATAGTTCTTAAGATTAATAAGGTTTATTTAAGATAAGTTGCAGTGTTTGTACAATAAGGCTACGATGGCTATCCGAGTACAGAACCACAGTACGACACCGATCTAATTGCAAAAAGGTTACACCTTTCTGGAATGCAGAAAGGTTATCCTTTCTGCAATTAGATCGGGGAAACAGGGTGTTGTAATATCCCCGAAACTCTTCACCGCTGCATTGGAAGATGTCTTCAAGCTACTGGACTGGAAAGAATTAACATCAACGGCGAATACATCACTCACCTTCGATTTGCCGACGACATAATCAAAATGACAGAATCGCTGGAGGAGCTCGGCACTATGCTCAATGACCTCAATAGTGCCAACGGGTAGGTCTTAAGATGGACATGGACAAGACGAAAATCATGTCTAACGTCCATGTCACACCTATACCGGTGGTGTTGCAACCTCGTACCGGCAAACGCAGTGTAGCGTAAATTGGATCGGAATCGGCTGGTTTCATTAATTATCTAATAATGTTATATTTGACTGACAATACTTATTACCGTCATGAATATTTCGTGGTTTACAAAGACAGAAGAAAGTTTGACCTACTAAATATATAAAATATAAAAATAATATAAAAATGTCCCAAACTAGGCGGACACGCGACAGTAACGCGATGATAAATATCGTAATAATCTGATAAGGAAACTGCGCTTTATACGCGACCAAAATACCATATATGATTTCAAAGCCATTTTAAATTGCGTGCGACGTTCGACAAAATATGATTAAGGGATAGAAACATATTGTTGTTACGAGAACCACATGCCCATTTGCATTCGTAAATCTAGCAATTTTTTTTTAAATCTATCCAACATAACAGTAGACCAAAAAAAATCTCTGTATCTCTGTCTGTTTGTTACTGTTTTACGGCTCAACCGCTGAACCGATCTTGTCGAAATTACACACACAGGGCACAGGCATAACTTGCATCCTGGAAACGGACCTAGGATTAATTTATCCCGGAAAGTAAAAAAGTTCCCACGGGATACTAGTTAGCTGTTATTTTACTGGTGGTAGGATTCCTATGCAGGAATCCGTCTAGGTAGGTACCACCCCAGGGCCAGTTATTCTGCCGTGAAGCAGTAGTGTGCAAGCATTACTGTGTTTCGGTTTGAAGGGCACTGTGAGTTAGCGCAATCACTGGGCATTTGAGACTTAAGAACTGATGTCTCAGGGTGACGGGCGCAGTGTGGTGTCACACAGAAATTTTCTGAATGATACAGCATTTGTTTATGGGCGGACGTTGCACTTACCATCAGGTGAACGTTTTGCTCGTTTCGTCACTTTATACAATAAAAAAAAAGCTAGTTATCTATAACTAAACTTTCCAAAACAATAAAACTTTGCTGATTGTACTTTGGGATTTTTCAAACTTTTGGACGCGACTTAGTCGTTCTAATAGTATGGAAGTATGGATTATTAATTTTAACCTTGCCAGATATTTTGTAACCGCGTCAAAACGGTTGACAAACAAGTTTTGCGAAATTTATTTTAAACGATAAACACCTCTTACAACAAGTCTTCGATTCGATATTCAATTCAAATTCAAATTCAAAATGATTTATTTGCCAGAGACATGGTACATAAATAAAGGTATTATAAAATTTTAACATTCCAGCATGCTCTTACTTGAATAAAAAGTGTGCAAATATAAAATAAATATAGAATTAATTGTAGATTATTTACATGTCAATTTATTATATACGAGGGTGGATTGAAAAGTACTCGGCCTAACACAGATCCATTCAATTCTAAAAATCAAAACTACCCACATTATTTAGTAAAGTTCAGACTAGTTCATTGTGTGAAGTTCGAAACGTATAATTTGATGACGGCGTCAAAAATCTAATCACCACTTTAATTTCGAGATATCGAAGCAGACACGTATGCGGACCGTGAAGAAACTGCAGTGCCTACAGCAAAAGGCCTTCCAGCTCCCTCACTAATATGTATTATGTACTTAATAAAACAAATCTCATCCCGTGTGGTGGTGGCATAAGAGAATCTACCACGCCATTTCATCCCGTGGGTGTCGTAATTAAAACCAGGAGGATTGTCACCAACCCTCCTGCCAAGCGTGGCAACTATGACAACAAATCTTTCCACAAATTATTATATATACGAGGGTGGATTGAAAAGTACTCGGCCTAACACAGATCCATTCAATTCTAAAAATCAAATCTACCCACATTATTTAGTTCAGTTCAGACTAGTTCATTGTGTGAAGTTCGAAACGTGTGCGATAATTAGTTGTGATTTTATAAATTTATTAACAAAGTAATCGGTCATAATTTCCGCGAATGGAGCAAATCGAGCAGCGTGCCGTCATTAAGTACCTCCATAAGAAGGGGCTATCATCAAAAGCCATTCATGATGACATGGTCAGTACATTAGGCGATTGTGCTCTGTCATATTCATCCGTCAAAAAATGGATAGCAGAATTTAAGCGTGGTAGAGAGAGTGTGAAAGATGAACCCCGCTCTGGAAGGCCTTCGACGTCAACTACTGACGAAAATATTAAAAAAGTACTTGATTTAATAATGGGAGACCGCAGATTAAAAATTAGAGATTGCCGAGATTATAGACATCTCTTATGAACGAACTCAAAACATCATTGTCAACGAGTTGGGTTTTCACAAGGTGTCTGCGAGGTGGGTTCTGCGACTGCTTTCAGTTGAACAAAAAAGGACGCGATTGACTATTTCACGCGACTGTTTGGAGTTATTTGAAGCCGATGCAGATGATTTTTTGAATCGTTTTGTTACTATGTACGAAACATGGGTTCATTACTGTACACCGGAAACAAAACAACAATCAAAACAGTGGAGAAGACCTGGTTCACCACCCCCTAAAAAGGCTAAGTCGATTTTGTCGGCAAATAAGGTGATGGCTTCAGTATTCTGGGACTCGAAAGGTGTGATTATGATTGATTATCTTGAAAGGGGTCAGACTATAAACTCTGATTACTACTGCACCTTACCACGTCGTTTACGAGAGGAAATAAAAGAAAAACGTCGAGGAATGCTCAGAAGAAAAGTCCTGTTTCATCAAGATAACGCCCGTGTTCACACGTCAGTACAGTCAATGGCTGGAATTCACAACTGTGGCTTTGAACTGTTACCGCATCCGCCGTATTCACCTGATCTGGCACTATCAGACTTCTTTCTGTTCCCTAACCTAAAAAAGCACTTGGGAGGTCAAAGATTTTCGACAAACGACGAGGTCAAAGCAGCTGTAGACGCATATTTTGACTCTAAGGAAGAATCATTTTTTTTAACGGTCTAAATGCTTGGAAGGGGAGGTGGCAAAAGTGTGTTGAACTTGATGGTGATTATGTAGAAAAATAAAAATATAACTGATTTAGTATGTGTTTATTTTCTTGGTTAGGCCGAGTACTTTTCAATCCACCCTCGTAACATTCATACATTATAGTCATAAGGCATTTAGTTACATTCATAATTCATTAAAATCATAAAATAATAATAATTAATTAATTACATATTATTTTCATTTAAAAATATCATAATAACATTTGCTTATAAAAAATTTCTTTACGTCATTTTTGAATTGTCGTTTTTTTTATTCTTGAAAATATCAGGTAAACGGTTATAAATTTTAATGGCCATACAATAAACATTTTTCTGATAAACTGTCAATCTCTGATTTGGTACATGAAGGGTGTGTTTATATTGACTTCTCATTTCTTACATTTTGAAATAAATTTAAATTATTTTGTACAAAAACACATATTTCAAACATATATAAACATGGAAGAGGAAAAATATTATTGGATATAAATTTAGATTTACAACTGTCCAAATAGCCCATGCCGTAGATTGTGCGTAAACACTTTTTTGTGCCCTAAATGCTCTAATAGATTCTGTAGAGTTACCCCATAAAAATATGCCATATCTCAACCTGGAAGACACCAGACCATGGTATACTGTTTGCGCAGCTGCTTGGGAAACTGTAAGTCTTCATCTATTCAAAACGTATACATACTTATCAAGCTTATTACAGAGACAATTTATATGTGACTTCCAGTTACAGTATTTATCTATTTTCAAGCCTAAAAATGTTGCCTCATTTACAACTTCAATTTTTTTATTATTATGATTTATGTTTAAGTTATAAGATTGGCTATGATATGTTTGAAATTCAATAAGTTTAGTTTTAGATAAATTAATGTTCAAATTATTGCCATGTAACCAGTCAGTTGTATTAGATTTTGCTTTATTTGTTTCAGTTTCTAAGTCAGATTTAGTTTAAGATTCTATTACTAAGGTTGTATCGTCTGCAAATAAAATGCAGTTGTGATTTGTGGCATCAGGAAAGTCGTTTACATATACCAGGAAAAGCAATGGGCCCAATACGCTATCCTGAGGCACCCCTCAAATATTTATAAAATAGCCAGATTTATGCGATGACTTTACATAACTTTTACCGATTTTAATAGTATTTGTAATTTCTACACTCTGTTTTCTTTCTTTAAGATAGCTCTCAATCCATTCGTTTGCTTTTCCACGTATACCATAATGAGATAGTTTCTGAATCAGAATTTTGTGCGAGATATCGACACATAATTCTTTTTTTGAAACGCACAGACGCTATGAGACATCGCGAATTCATTTTCGTTTCGAGCTCAGTTCGGATGACAAATCCATACTAATATTATAAATGCGAAAGTAAGTCTCTCTGTCCCTCTGTCTGTTCGTTACCTTTTCCCGGCTCAACCGCCGAACCAATCTTGACGAAATTTGGCACAGAGATAGCTTGCATCCTAAAGACGGACATAGAATACTCTTTATCCTGGATAATCAAATAGATCCCAATGGATATTTAAAAACATTTATCCATTTATTTTATTTTATTACTGGTGGTAGGATTCCTGACATTTCCTGCAGGAATCCGTCTAGGCAGGTACCACCCCAGGGCCAGTTATTCTGCCGTGAAGCAGTAGTGTGCAAACATTACTGTGTTTCGGTCTGAAGGGCACTGAGAGCTAGCGTAATCACTGACGGGCGCAGTGTGGTGTCACACAGAAATATTCTGGCTGACACAGTATTTGTTGTGAGCGGACGTTTCACTTTTTGCAAGTTTTGCTCGTTTCGTCACTTTATGCAATTAAATAAAAAAGAGGGCGAACATTACTGTGTTTCGTTCTGAAGGGCACTGTGAGCTAGTGTAATCACTGGGCATATGAGACTTAGAACTCATGTCTCAGGGTGATGGGCGCAGTGAAAATTTTTGTGTGATACAGCATTTGCTATGGGCAGACGTTGCACATCAGGCGAACGTTTTGCTCGTTTCATCACTATATCCAATAAACAAAAAAAAATATACAGTCGCGCCTCGCACACTACTGCTTTACGGCAGAATAACTGGCCCTGGGGTGGTACCTATCTTCCTACAAGATCCTATAAGAATACCCCGCCATAGTCGAGCGTTAAATAACCAACATTTTATTAGGTTACGATTCACTATTTGTGCGCTGAAAGCTGTCAAACGTTTTTATTAAAAAATTGGTCGACACTGCCCGGGTTCGCAGTGTGGTGTCACGGTTCCCCCTCGTGTTAAAGAGCGAGAAATTTCTAGAGGCCGCTAACGAGGCGTAATTAAAGGGTTTCCACGTGCGCCAGCGCCAGCGGCCAGTTTGCCAACCGATCGATAATTGGCCCGCGTATTCATGAGCCAATTGATGTAAGGTCACGCTGGGTCGCAGTTATTTATTTATTTTTATTTTTTTGTTTATTTATTTATTTTTAAGGGAAACATACAAATGATATAACTTATAAATAACAGCTGTAGCACATAAACCAATAAAGTTTCCACAAATAGTTAGAACTTACAAACTAAACACCGTCTATGCATTTGTTTACAAAAATTAAAAAAAAAAAACACGAATCTATAGGGCTCGGATCAGCTCATGACAAGGCTAGAACAGTCTTCAGAATTCTTCTTTTATAATGAGCAGGAGTTACTGAAAAGATGTCAATGTGAGAAAATTTTTCTTTGTACAACTTGCATGTACGAAAGATAAAATTATTTTTACAAATTTTTTTTCTTACATAAGGATTATCAAAAAGAAGTTTATTCCTTGCACTGGGTCTTTGGCACTTAAAATTGATTTTGTTGAGAAGCAAAAAGGTATTGAATCAATATTGTTGTGAATAATCTTGAATAAGAGCACTTGATCCCTTATAATACGACGACTGTGAAGCGAAGAATGAGGTGTTATGAAGCTATGACCCACCGTCTTCTTATGAATACGAGTATGTTTCAAAAATTTGTTATGGATTCGTTCAATCAAATCAATGTATACTTTATACTGAGGGTTCCAAACTGTTGAACAGTATTCTAAAATTGGGCGAACTAATGAATTGTATAACAGCAACAAAGTGAAAGGTTTTTTAAAGTCTTTAGTAATACGTAATATAAATCCAAGTAATTTATATGCCTTATCAGTAATTTTATTAATATGGGACTAAAACAATAGCTTACTGCCTAATTGCACCCCCAAGTCTCGCAGCTCAGATACTCTACACATCGGTATATTATTTATTTTGTAATTAAATAATATGGGATTATTTTTTCTACCAAATGTAATGACACTGCATTTTTTTAAATTTAGTTGTATTTTTAAGACAGTATAAGTACAGTCTGTTTAAATCATGTTGAAGCAACTCACAATCATACTCATCTATTATACGAGTAGTTTTATAAATGTTTGTATCATCTGCAAATAATAACACATTTGAATGACGGAATTCTGATATGACATCATTAATAAAAATATTAAAAAGAAGAGGTACGAGATGCGAGCCCTGGGGTACACCCGAAGTAACAGGCAAGAATGCCGAACAATAACCTTTTGCCGTTACTGCTTGACTACGGTCCCTTAGGTAGGAAATAAGCCATCTCAAGAGATCACCATGTATACCGATTTCGTTTAATTTTTTTTTATTATATTTTTTTTGCAGTTATGAGTTCCTCATGTATTCATATAAATTACTTGTGGAGACCGCGTGGCATAGCGGTCAGAGTACCTGACTTCTAAGCCGCGGTGCCTGGGTACGAATCCCAGCCGGAGCAAAACATTGTGCTAAAACACAAATTATTGCCCTCGTAATTATCGAAGGCGCAAACTTGGAAATAATACACGAAGAATTTCCTTGCTTGTTTCCTATATTGTTTCAAATAACAAAAACAGTCCACCCGCTTGACGCAGTCCCCCCCCCCCATATCCACCCCCCTACCCCGGGATAATCTTAAAACCGGCGAAGTATCGTCACGCACGTTAAGCAATGCTATTGGATTGTCGCCAGTGCGGTAGAAATTGAATGTTAAGCGCGCTGCATGTCCGCTTTCCACACGAGTCGAAAGGAGAGCAATGAGGTGTTTAAAAATATGCGATATAACTGGATTTCGAAGAATGCTGATTTAATCTTTATTGCTAAATTTAAATAAAACTATTTTTACGTATTTTATCTTGTTTAATTAAAATTATTTATAATCCGACATTTCAAGCGCTTTACAGCACCCATTGTCACGGGAGGCCTGAGGTGACAGATGTCCTGATGTCATAGTTAACCCGGAGTACCTTCAGCTATTTATTATAATAAAAAAAATCCTCCCCGATGGGTGCTGTAAAGCACTCGAAACGTCGGGATATAAATAGTAAATATAAACGCGATAAAATCCGTAAAATTTAGTTTCATTTAATGTGTGTATTTGTTAAATTACTTTTATAATTAAATACTTAATACATTGGTAAAATTTAGTTTCATTTAAAAGTAATGAGAAGAAAATGGATGAGGCCGCGTACGCAGACCGAGAGAGAGAACAGGACAGGCGGCAACTATAGGAATCTTTTTATTTTTTAATTATTTAGCCTAACACGGCATAGGTATTCACATTCTGCCCACAGTAATGTTTGCACACTACTGCTTGACGGAAGAATAACTGGCACTGCGATGGTACCTACCTAGGAGGATTGCTAGGAGGTGTGGTGGTAGGATTAGCAACACCACACCTGCTGTTACTGTGGCCAATAGACCTCAAAAAACTCGAAAACGAATCAAGATGAAAGCAGTCACCCCTGAGAAAGACGGAAATACTCATTTTTTTTTATACGAGAGGGGGCCAAACGAGCATGCGGCTCAGCTTGGTGGTAAGTGAGTAATTAAGTTTGTTCTCTTCGAACTGGTATTCTATGGGAGCGATCATACCGCCGTGTGGTGGCGGCTTAAGAGAATCTTCCGCCCCATTTTATCCCGTAGGTGACGTAAAAGGCAACATCTTCCTGGAACATCTGAAATCTGCCTGCCAAGCGTGGCAACTATGGCAAATTCCCCCTAAAATGAGAGATACAAACTTTGTGGCAATCTATAGGGGAGGCCTATGTTCAGCAGTGGACTAGTGATACGTTGAAATAGTCCCTAAACGTGATTGGCGCCGAAGCCACAGACCAGATCCGCCGCCGGGGCCGGGAAGAATGTTGCTTTGGAGTGCAAGTTTCCTGGCCACGTGGCCTCCGCGTGGGGGACTCGAGGGGTTCCGTTCCGCACACCAAAGGGAGGCTGTGTGGGAACGCGCATCGCGTGTTCCGGCGCGCCTTACTAGGAAGGAGACAGGAGAGACCTATGCAGGAATTCCCTGACCTACCCACGACTCTAATCGGAAGTAACTGTAATACGAAATTGTGTTATCAATAACTGGGCTTATGTATGTTGTTATCAGTTACAAAGAAATGCAACATTATCAAATTCCGCTAACGATAAGTTCTCCTAATGTAGCGATATCTAGTGTGTATGTATGTACGTATGAAAATATTCTGTAACCGTACGTAAATCACTTTTAAAACCGTATTTCTATAAATGATAGAACTCTTGTACGGTACTGATGAATGAATGTTCAATAAAATTTTATTTATCGGAAAAATTAATGAAACGCGCAAAAATTAATGAAACGTTCACCGGATGGTAAGTGCAGCGCCTGCCCATAGCAAACGCTGTGTCACGCAGAATATTCCTTTGTGACACCACACTGCGCCCATCACCCTGAGACATCAGTTCTTAAGTCTCATATGCCCAGTGACAACACAAACACAGTAATGTTTGCACACTACTGCTTCACGGCAGAATAACTGGCCCTGAGATGGCACCTACCTAGGCGGATTCCTGCATACTACAAACAGTAAAAACAATTAATTAATTATGGAGAAAGTTTATTTTGAAACAAATATAAAGATATATTAATATTAAGTATAATTATTAGTAGTAGATATATCTATATATATATATATATATCGTGTCCGGCAGAGAAGAATAGCACATACTTCCTTCCTACCGAGGTGCATTAAGAGGCGACTAATGTATTTTACGGTCAGCCTTCATTCCTTGTTAATATGTTAACACCACAATACGCAATGCTGTCATTGTTCTGCTCGTGGGAAAGCAACGGAATCAGAAATTTTTTGACTCATACCAAAATGGCGGCGTCGTGGTTCGCCATCCGGCACGTCTCGTTTCCCGCGGGGAAGAAAATTGGGCTACATGTTTCTTTCCTCCCAACCCGTTATATGAAAAACGGGCGTGACTATATGTATGTATTAATATTAATGCTATATTATTAGAAGCTTAATATTATGTTGAATGTTAAAACGGATTCTTAACGAACACCGTGTAATAAGTAACAACAAAAAATCACACCATTTAAAGTGATACCTGATATATTCAAATGATTTTTTTTTGTATAATGACAATATGTAAATATATATTTAAATATTGTCTGAATTTTAACTGCAATTCATTATCACTGCGAATATAACAAAAAGTCGAACGGAATACATTAGGATGTTGAGACATCGTGGCGATAACATACTTTGGCACCGTCAGCCATTACGACTTAATGGCGCCACGATTAGTGCTCGACAATGACTTTTGATGATAGTCATTACTTTTATGTTGAAAACATAACGATAGTTGGTATTATAATACAATGATGGCCTTGTTTCCTTTCACTTATTTGTTTATTTTTTTTTCTTAAATTATGTTAAACCTTGGAACTAAGCACCCTTAGCATGTTGTCTGCTCAACCCAAAGGTAGTGGTAGTGAATGCCTCTAGGCATTAAATCCGCGTTTTTGTACACTTTTTGTACAAATAAATTTAAAAAAAACTTGTTTACAATGACTAAAGATATCAAAATTGTCTTTAACATTTGTGTCGATTTAAAGTAACTTTAAAACAGCGAATAAATATAAAATTTGAAGCAAAAATGTTCAAAAAACGATGCCCCCCACTAGGATTTCTCCCGTACCGTGGGTGGCTTTTTTAAAGACTTTTATAAACTATACATGCACAATACAACAACACCCGCAAAACCAACAATTTGTGTTGTCAAGTGCTCTGATCACTAGATCGCGGTTTTTTTTTAGGACTGATGGTCACTGTTAGGCCGAAGGCTTTCACAGCTTCGCCGGATTGAAAGGTGGCAGAGCGCTGAGGGCGCTTAGCTGAAACCTTTCTTTATGGATGAGCGCAAGGGCCCCCAGGAGGGGCTCAGCTTGGACTTTCCAACAAAACAAGTTATAAACAAAAATATTTTTTTTACAAGCTTTAATGTGTGAGGCCTATGTCCAGCAGTTGACTTTAAACGCAAAAAAAAAACTGTACCCCACAATAGGATTTCTCCTGTGCCGTGGGTGCGTTTTACAGACATAAATTCCACATGAAGACACACTTAGACCCGGAACAACTACATGTAAGCTATAAAAATATTTGTCCCGTGTGGGAATCGACCAAGCGAGTCGACAAAACAAATCTTATTTATTTACAAATCTTATTAAGTCGTGGAGTACCTATATTCAACGTCCGACTTCATCATCATGACCTCTCCATGGTATACTTGCATAGTCATACGACTTATTAGGTATATGTATGGTAAATTATATTTACGCGAATACTACACATTTAAATAAAATTAGACGGCTTAAGAGAATCTACCACCCAATCTTATCCCGCGGGTGTCGTAAAAGTCGACAGAGGGAAAATTAAAACCAGGAGCAGCATCTTCCAGTAACGTCTGAATAAACTGCGGTTGCCAACCCGCCTACCAAGCGTGGCAACTATGGCAAAATTCCCGAAAAATGAGAGCTACAAAGTTTTGTGGCATACTATGGCGGAGGCCTAAGTTCAGCAGTGGACTAGTGATAGGCTGAAATGATGATGATGATGATGATGAGATTTTACGGGACAAAACGGGAAGTGGGTCAAATTTAACTTGTAACATTTCATTACGCAAAGTTAGACGCCGGGACAGATGAAACTAAATAAAAGTATGAGTACAAGTCAACTATTTTCGTTACTGGTGTCATTCCTGGTAAATTGCCGTTGCACAGATAAAACAAGTTTTTAATTCGCCTTCATTTTTCAAGACGTCCATAATACAGTCTAATGTAACCCTACATTAATATACCAAACGAAGGTTATAACTTATGATAAGGGGGGTACCAGCAGCACCGGTGCTGGAGAATCCCCCTCTCGTCGCTACCTGAGCGTGGGTGCTCAGGCTGCCCCTCGTATTCTGGGGGGGGGGGGGGCAAAGTTCCGCTCTATTCCCCAACTGTTCGAGGCAAACGTAGCAAAAAAACTACGGCACCCCTTACCACGCTTGCCGTGGATTTCTGCAATATCAGGGGACTACATTCCAATCTTGATGCCGTCCACCACCATCTGGAGACGGCAAAGCCGGCCTTGCTTTTTCTTACCGAGACGCAGATATCCTCTCCGGCGGATACCTCTTATCTTTCCTACCCGGGGTACAAGCTGGAACATTCCTTTGTGCCCCGGGCCGGGGTTTGTGTGTACGTCAGAGAGGATATATGTTCTCAACGCCTCGGCAGCCTTGAAGGTAGGGACTTGTCCACCCTTTGGCTACGCATAGACAGCGACGACCACCCTCGTGTCTATGGGTGCCTCTATAGGTCCCACAGCGGTATCATCGAAACTGACCGACTCATCGACCACATCCAAATGGCTGCAGATTCTGTGGTACAGCAGATTCCACCCGCAGAGATCGTGATACTCGGCGACTTCAACGCCCACCACGCCGAATGGCTTGGATCGCGAACCACCGATCATGCGGGGAGATCTGTCTGTGACTTTGCCCTGGCATATGATCTGACACAACTGGTTACTTCGCCGACGCGGGTACAAGATGTTGAGGATCATACACCTTCCCTGCTGGATCTTCTGCTGACCTCTCATCCGGACGGCTATGTGATCTCCGTCGATGCCCCTCTGGGATCTTCGGACCACTGTCTGATCCGGAGTACAGTGCCTATCATGTGCCCAATGCGATCGCGATCTGCAGGTTCGCGCCGTGTATGGCACTATAGGTCGGCGGATTGGGATGGGATGCGGTCTTTCTTTGCATCCTACCCATGGGGGCGGGTTTGCTTCTCGCTGGATGATCCCGACGTCGTTGCCGGGTCTGTCGCCGATGTGGTGCTTCAGGGAATGGAACTCTTCGTTCCATCCTCTGTGGTACCCGTCGGCGGTAGGTCCCAACCTTGGTTTGGTGGCACCTGCAGAATGGCATCTCGCCAAAAGCAGCAGTGTTACCGGGCCTGGGCTTATGCATCGGCGTCTCGGAATTTAAAAACCAGCGACTTTAAAAAGAAGTACAACTCTGCTTCCAGGTCCTTTAAAAGAGTAATTGCTAAAGCAAAGTCGGAGCACATTGGCAGAATTGGCGAGAGACTAGGTCGCCTTCCTTCGGGAACCCGTGCGTTCTGGTCTCTCGCCAAGGCTGTCTAAGGGAATTTCTGTCAGCCATCACTACCATCTCTGCACAGGGAGAACGATTCACTGGCCCATGACGCAAAAGAGAAAGCCGATGTTCTGGGCTCTCTTTTTGCGTCCAACTCGACTCTTGACGACAGGGGGAGCTCACCGCCGACCATCCCGCGGTGTGGGTGCTCTATGCCCGACATCAGGTTCTGGCAAAGCTCAGTGCGCAAAGCACTACTCTCCCTAGATATCAACAAGTCGAGTGGGCCTGATGGCATCCCACCTATTGTGCTGAGGATGTGTGCTCCAGAGTTGGCACCGGTTTTAACGCGTCTTTTCCGGTATTCCTACTCTCTAGGCGTCGTCCCGAAGTCATGGAAGACAGCTTTGGTGCACCCGATCCCTAAAAAAGGCGACCGCTCAGATCCGTCCAAAATTATGGAGTCCATTATGAACTGCCAGCTCTTGAGGTACTTAGAGGAGCACCAGCTGATTAGCGACCGCCAGTACGGTTTCCGTCGGGGTCGCTCGGCTGGTGATCTTCTAGTGTACCTCACTCATCGATGGGCGGAGGCAGTCGAGAGTAAGGGGGAGGCCCTGGCAGTTAGCTTGGACATAGCGAAGGCTACTTCCATTTGACCGCATTCAACGGAGAGCGGCTCGAATCGTCGACGACCATGTTCTATCTGATCGGCTTGATCCACTGGCTTTGCGAAGAGATGTTGCATCCCTTTGCATTTTTTATAAGATCTACCATGGGGAGTGTTCCGAAGAATTGTTCGGATTAATTCCAGCCGCTGATTTTCACCATCGCACATTGCGGCATAGCGCGAAATTCCATCGTCACCACCTTGATGGTTGGCATTCCAGCACAGTGCGTTTTTCGCGCAATTTTCTGCCCCGCACAAGCACCATATGGAATCTGCTGCCGCCAGCGGTTTTTCCGGACCGATACGACTTAGGGACCTTCAAGAAAAGAGCCTATTCCTTCCTCAAAGGCCGGCAACGCATCTGCTATTCCTCTGGTATTGTAGATGTTCATGGGCGGCGGTGATCACTTACCATCAGGTGAGCCGCTTGCTCGTTTGCCTCCTCTAACATAAAAAAAATAATAATAATAATAATTAAATGATATTTTTTTATTTAAAAATACTTATTCAGCATATTTTAATTAATTAATGTTTTACCGTACTCATAAAACAGGGTTTATTATCTGTAACCTCTATATATTTTTCACATAACCATGAAAACATAAAAAAATAAGATATAAATCGATACGTGTGGTGGCGGCTTAAGAACTTTGGCTAATCCCCCAGCCACAAATGAGAACTACAAACTTTTGTGGCAATTTATGGGGGAGGCCTATATTCAGCAGTGGACTAGTGATAGTTTGAAATGATGATGATGAAATCGACTAAAATACAACAACGATTGTATCACACGTTGTTGTATATTATCACGTAACTAAAACAAGCTTGCCTGGATCAGAATTTTAGTCACTTTATATCTTATTTTTTAAGTTTTTATGTTTAATATGTTACACATAATATTTATATATCTACACTTATATTATAAATGCGAAAGTAACTTTAACTGGCGGTAGGATACCTATACAGGAATCCGTCGAGGTAGGCACCAACCCAGGGCAGTTATTCTGTCGTGAAACTGTAGTGTGCTAACATTACTGTGTTACGGTTTGAAGGGCACTAGAGTAATCACTGGGCATATGAGACTTAGGAACTAATGTCTAACGGGCGCAGTGTGGTGCCCGACCGAAATGTTCTAGATGAGACAGCATGTGTTATGGGCAGACACAGCACACGTTTAGCTCGTTTCCTCAATTTATCCAAAAAAAAACGTGAGTGAAATCGTACGAGGCGGCGGCACTTACTGCAAGTGCTTTAAGTACAGGTAGGAACTAGCACAAAATAGCGGGTAAATCATCTGTAGGACGAGTGAGGCGGAATGGAAAGCCAAAGGCTGGCAGTGAGGCGTTCCGTCATAGTCCTCAGAGGTAGCATATACTGGTAGTAGGATTCCTATGCAGGAATCCGCCTAGTTGGGTACCAATTCTGTTGTGAAGTGAACATTCATATTTCGGTCCGAAGGGTACTCAAAGCAGATGAGACTTAGTAGCTGGTGTCTCATGATGACGAGGGCAATGTAGTGTCACTCTGTAATTTTCTGAGGGGCACTGCTCGTTATGGGTAGATGTTGCACTTACCATCAGGTGAGCGTTATCCTCGTTTAAACACTTTGTCCAATACAAAAAGGTGAGATCAGTCCAGAGATATTTGTCCCCATAGCCTGGTCCGGGAATTACGGTAGAGTACCGCGTAAGCGACACCGGCCTCCCGAGCTACTTCTGTCTCCTGCTCCTTCCGGGATAGCATTATCCTACACCTTATAGTTCCTTTCTTAACTTCAACCAAACAAACTTTCAACAAACGTGAAAGCACAGAAATGTTATGATATAAAATGCAAACTCGCACGTACCTCTCGATTTCGCTCGGTAGCGACCTTGGGAGTGAACAGGAGCTGATTGATGAAGCCGAGGAACATGAGCACGTAGAAGCCGAGGTGGGTGAGTGCGGCGGTGAGCAGCGAGCACTTCTCGAACGAACCCGGGAACGTGTCGTACTGCGACCAGTCCATGACCGGCAGGCCCGCGTAGTTGCCCCCCATCTTCTGCGAAAACAACACACGTTGACATCTTTCTTTATAGAAGAAAGTTACGTGAATAGCAAGTCGTTGAGCTGATGGTAAGTGCAACGTCTGCCTATAACAAATGCTGTGTCACCCAGAATATTTCTGTGTGGCACCATACTGCGCTCGTCATTCTGGGTCATTAGTTCCCATGTCTCATATGCCCAGTAATTACACTAGTTATCAGTGCCCTTCCTACCGAAACACAGCAATGTTTGCACACTAATGCTTGATGGCAGAATAATTGGCACTGCGGTGTTACCTACCTAGAAGGATTCTTGGCCAGTGAATCTTACTAAGTTTTGAACAATATTCAATCAAAAAACCGACTTCAACGCAACGGCTTCAAATACGCTTTACCAATTCAAGAGTTTTATTTTTCTCATGGGATCCATGATCATCAGAACTTGGAAAAAATTATATGAAACCCTTACGAATTCCCCTTTCAAAAAAAAAAATTCTAAAAAAAAAAGAGAAAAAATATTCAAAAGTTTCGTAACATTAACTTTTTATATGTTTTAATAAATATCGCTCTAATATCACTTTACTGGTGGTAGGATTCCTGTGCAGGAATCCGTCTAGGTAGGTACAACCCCAGGGCCAGTTATTCTGTCGTGAAGTAGTAGTGTGCATATATTACGGTGTTTCGGTTTGAAGGGCACTGAGAGCTAGTGTAATCACTGGGCATATGAGACTTAACAACTGATCTCTCAGGGTGTCGGGCGCAGTGTGGCGTCACACAGAAATGTTCTGGGTGACACGGCGTTTGTTATGGGCAGACGTTGCACTTACCATCAGGTGAACGTTTTGCTCGTTTCGTCACTTTTTTCGTTATTAACAAGTAATTTTTTTTTATTTGATATAAAAAAGTTACTTGTATAATATTTAGCTATGTTTTTAAAGTCGACCAAACCGCTGAAACCGACTGATAAAACTGTTGAAGCGTAACCGGAACGCGAAACGTAGCCGCGAATACTTTTTATGAGGCAACAATAAAAACGCGACTCGTCTTGGATAGAAAAAGAAAATATGACGAAACGATCGTAGATGAACTAGTCGAATCTAAAATTGCGCCTTTCACCCTAGTATTACTATTTAGTAACTTAAAAAATAATGTCATAAAATGCCTTTTTCAAGACGTGATGTGCGAACCGCTTCGCCGTCGTTTTGGTGAGAGTCAAAAAATTCTTAAACCCCACTTTCTCACGAGCACTATAGTGACAGCATTGCATATAATGGTGTTATTCTGCACGAATAAATGCTGTCCGTACAATACCTAAGTCGCTTCTACGAAACCTCAGTAGAGAAGAGGTAGGTGCTATTCCACTGTGCCTATAAAAACTAAACCTACAAAAAGGTTCCCTAGCGTAAAAAAGTTTTTTTTTATTTTCTTTTAGGACTGATGGTCACTGTTAGCCCGAAGACTTTCACAGCTTCGCCGGATTGAAAGGTGGCGGAGCGCTGAGGGCGCTTAGTCGAAACTTTATAATGGGTAACTAGCGCAAGGGCCTCGGCTTGGACTGTTACCCTGTGCGCGTAAGTAGACTGACTCGAGGGCGCCAGAGAGGGTCGAACCACGGCTCGAACAGTTACTTCTATCGGGAGGACGTGATTCTATCCGGAGGGCGTGGTTCTATCGGAAGAAAATATGAAATATTCTTACGTCGTAACTGATAGAAATACAGAAATAACTGTACATAGTATTTACTAGCTGGCGACTCATCCTTTGACGATAATTCAAATAAGGAACATATATTTTTATTGCCTTTCCAATCACTAGTTTGGTTCATCCTACCAACGTCTACATTGCCGAAAGTTCTATCATTAGTTACACAAAGATCTTTAACACAATGAAATGAAACTAAAATCGTTTATTTTTCGACGTAAGAAATATAAATTTCGTTTGTCAAACGTCATTTCTTTACAATATACCGCCGTCTCGCAGTAAGGTTCTTCTGACGGTGAAAAAACAGGCAAAAGAAACTTCGTAGGTATCCTCTTTTTTCGTAATTCCTTTTTTTATCTTAGTCAAAAATAAAATATAAATAAATTTACAAATAATAGTCTCCAGAATAACCAAAGTCCGCTCCGTGTTCGAATTTTAGACAAGATGAATTTAATTACTATATAAGTATATCGTAAACTCAACCAGACCAGCCTCCACCAACAGCACCTGTTCACAAGTATGACGCATGTGGCAGCCACATTGGATCAAACATGAGCTTTGTTAGGACAGGAATGATGGAAGATGCCGGTCAAGGCGTAGTGATGGCACTAGTTTAATTTAATCGACGTAATCGTGGGATTTACTATCAAACATAAATGATAATAAAACTCGACACAATTGGGGCAAGCTGTCGCGGACCAGTAAATCTTTAGATACTTCATATCTTTCAATATTGCATTCTGCGCATTCCGCTTCTTAAATTATCAATATTTTTAATGTTTTCAAACCAACAACAAGCATGAAAACATATTATTAGAAAATAAATTACCTCTGTACACATTTTCTTTTCCGAATTTAGCTAGGATTACTAAAATCATATCGGAGTATACAGACACCGTCAAAAACAAAAATATGTGAGTCAGTGGTGTGGAAAATCGACTTTCTTTAACTATTTACTTAGTAATAGTATTAAATTTTACTGGTGGTAGGATTCCTGTGCAGGAATCAGTGTAGGCAGGACCAATCTGCCTTTAAGCAATAGTGTGCAAACATTGTTGGGTTTCGGTCTGAAAGGCACTGAGAGCTAGTGTAATCACTGGGCACATGAGACTTGAGAACTTGTGTCAGGGTGACAGGCGCAGTGTGGTGCTACACAGAAATATTCTGAGTAACACAGCATTGTTATTTGCAGACGTTGCACTAACCATCAGGTGAACGTTTTCGTCTCGTCACTTAATCAAATAAAAAAATAGCGTGACGGAGAACTAGGTAATTTGCTTAAAATTTAATGATGTTACTCTAATTTACTCTTTTAATCTATCTATCTATCTATCCATATCTGTCTATCTATATATCTATTCTATTATATATAAATAAAAATCTTCTTAACGCACGTTTGTGATGGAGACCTAACCCAGAAAAAGTGAAACGTCACGAATGGAAGTTGCTACGCTCCTCACTGGCTGAGCTGCAAGTATTGTGACATGTCACTGGTGTTAGGATTTCTACGTAGGAATCCGTCTAGGTAGGTACCACCGCAGGCCCAGTTATCCTGCCGTGAAGCGGTAGTATGCAAACATTGCCGTTTCGTCTTGAAGGGCACTGAGAATTAGTGTAATTATTGGGCATATGAGACTTAAGAACTGTTGACTCAGGGCAACGCGCGCAGTGTGGTGCCATACAGAAACATTCTGGATAACACATGATTTGTTATGGGCAGACGATGAACTTACCATCAGGTGAACGTTTTGCTCGTCTCGTCACTTTATCCAATAAAAAAAGAGCGAGACGGAGCACTAGGTAATTTGCTCATAATTTAATGATGTTACTATTAGAGTACTTACCTACTCTTTTAATCTATCTATCTATCTATCTATACATATATACATACATACATAAGATCACGACTGTATCCCATAAGGGGTAGTTAGAGACTGGGCACTCACTGCAAAAACAGATGATTGCCACAATCCACGTTTCACCAAAACAATATAATGCACTTGGTGTGTATATATGTATATGTATATATCTATTCTACAATATATAAATAAAAATCAATTGCCGCACATATAAAAATTCATCACTTGAGAACGGATTTTTTTTTGTTATGTTAGGTATACCGTAAGGACAAGGTTTGCGATAAAGAAAGTTTTTGAAGATTCCACCGGAAAAGACGGTAATGTTACTTTGGTATTAAAATCAATCAAATACACGATACAATAGTGACATCAGTTTAACAGTTCTGGAAATTGAGACATGTTATACACTCAGCGTCACAAAAATCGCACCTCTCTGAGTTTGAGCGAAAAATGGCTGTAATGGCTAGAAACGAATTATATTTATATAAATATTGGTATGTTTGAAATGGGTATTTGAATAGCTTTACATTATTAATAAAAAAATCATGAAATCATTAAAACATTTATCATAATAGAGCGTCAAAAATAAACACTGTCAAATGCTTGTTAGTAAGGACGCTAGTTACACCACCTAAAAAGGGTATAAAAGGGTCGATCATCGAAAGGGATGAAATATGGGCCAGTCGTAATTTAGACTTTGCAGTGAACACACGTGAACAAGTAACCCAAGTAAGAACAAATAAAGATGGACCACCATCAAGTAAGAACAAGTAAAGATGGAGACCAGCTCTGAAGAAGCCGCTCAAGTGATTGCCCTATTGCAGTCGGGGATGCGGCAGTGTGACGTTGCTCGACAGTTGAACCTGTCCCGTTTTTCAGTTCGACGGGTGTTCCAACGTTTTCAGCAGACTGGTGGTTATGTTAGAAAACCGGGATCTGGAAGAAAACGGTGCACATCAGAAAGAGATGACCGTTTCATCGTTACGACATCTTTACGAAACCGTTTTACAAATGCTGTTGAGTTGCAACAACAGCTTCGATCAACTCGGAGAACATCTGTGAGTGTTTCTACGATAAGAAGAAGGTTACACGAAAAGAGTTTAACAGCCCATAGACCTGCTAAAGGTCCAAAACTTACTGCACAGCATCGCAGAGATCGCCTAGAGTTTGCTCGCAATCATTGCGAGTGGACTCTAGACCAGTGGCGGACCGTACTCTTCTCTGATGAGACGAGGGTCTGTCTCTTTTGCAATGACAGACGTAGAAGGGTCTACAGAAGACAGGGGGAGAGGTTCACACAACCCTGCTTCGAAGAATCCGTCGAATACGGGGGTGGCTCGTGTATGTTTTGGGGCGGCATTTCCGTCGACGGGAAAACGGAACTTGTGTGCGTTTCCCGGACTCGGGGTGGCCGTGGGCAAAGGTCATTAAATGCTGGTCGGTACATTACTGAAATCCTGGAGGAACATGTGGTCCCGTATGCTGGTTATGTCGGTGATGGATTCATGTTAATGCATGATAATGCTCGTTGCCACACCGCGGCTATTGTACGGGATTATTTACAGGAGGTCGATATCCCTGTTATGCATTGGCCAGCACGAAGTCCAGACCTTAACCCAATAGAACATCTCTGGGATGACCTAAAACGGCGCGTGCGAGCTCGAGATCCAGCTCCAGCCACTCTTCAAGAGCTCCAAGATGCGGTACTTGAAGAGTGGGAACAAATACCCCAAGAGGCTGTTGCGATCGTTGTAAGGTCCATGAAAGATCGCATGGAAGCCGTTGTCAAGGCAAGGGGGGGTAACACTAGGTTTTAAGAACTTTATATAATATATTTTTCATATGTTTGATCGACAGTAAATTGAACGTTGACTTTTACTGAAGATTTGCTGGACTGATGGAGACAAATCGAGAAACACAATTTTGGTCTTGAATTGAATTTTCCAATGACTGTACACTTTCAGGAGCACTTGCTGCATAATTAACTATCATTATTCAACATAAAAACTCCAAATATACACAGAAATTACAAAATTAAATAAAAACACTACTGCCGTTTTTCGAGTTGTCGCCAAAAGTCAGGGCTTCATGTTTAATTTATGAATTGTATATATACTAGGGATGGGCAAGTGAAAAATATATTAATAATTATCGAGTGAAAAATATCAATATTTCGTCATTGGTTTTGTTAAGCATGATTATTAGTATTACCGCACGTTTTGTACAACTTGTTGCACGAATTGCAAATGCGTATTTATTAAGTTTTTTTTTTAATTATTAATTTGCAAATTTGTACATACCATGTCTTTTTCTTTAATTTCTCTTTAGTCTCGTTATAAAAGTAAAATTCAATTAAAATTCCTGAAAGCTAATGAAATTACCTTTCGAATGATACCCTCAAACCACAACATTGCCATTGGCCTGTTGTGTTAAAATAGTATTTAAATTATTTTTTTCGGATGTGCGATTTTTTTGACGCCGAGTGTATATGAAACCTGGGGGGTTTCTTGCTAGTTCTTCCCAGGACATAGGCATTTTTAGCGAACCAGTGTAGCTTAATAATCTATATTGACATAATAACACACATGACATAATTCTTATGAAAGTATGAACGGTATTTATTAATGAAGACCGCGTGGCCAAGTGGTCAGAGTCCCTGACTTCTACGCCGCAGGTCCTGGGTTCGAATCCCAGCCGGAGCCAACATTTGTGCTAAAACACAAATTGTTAGTTTTCGGGTCTGGTTGTGTTGTGATTGTCCCCGTGTTTCTGACACTGCATCCTCGCCTACCTCCGATCTTATCGCATTAGCGTTACATCGGGCGGGGAGGTTGGGACGAGTGAGTGCCTCTGTGTTTGCTCGGACACTTGTGGCACTATGATATCTCCTGCGCAGTTGATAGCTCTCGACATTCGGAAGATGTCGCCGAAGTCGAAATCGATCAGAAGAAGAACACTTATATGAAAAAAACAATTTTTGAAATGTTTGTTCTGTCTATCTGTCTGTTCCGGCTAATTTCCGAAACGGCTGAACCGATTTTGACGAGAATTTAGAAAAACACCGACAGATAGCTGATATTATAGCGGGTAACTTATGCTACTTTATTTATTTATATTATATTTTTCAGATAAATAATTAGTCCCGCGCAAAAAAATAAAACACTAAATTCCGATTCAAATAGGGAAGTATATACCTATGTATATCATCGATCTAGGTCGGCTTTTTTACGCAGGTGAAGCCGCAGGGCACAGCTAGTTATTTATAAATTTAATTAATGCTCGATCTTTGAAATATGTATTCTTTTCTAATTATTTATATTTTGAAATATAAATAATGAAAAATTGTGTTATCATTGCAACCAGCTTTGTCGTTTTCTCTTCGAGATAATCTTTTTGAAAAAGAATAGCGTATAAAGTAGAGATGTGACGAATATAGGTTCAACCGAATACGAATATTCGGCTGACTAGTCGGTTCAAAATGTACCGAACCGAATATTCGGCCGAATTATTCGGTACACACACACTTGCGCCGTAAACAGTATTATATAATTAAAATACTGAATAAAACTTTACAGCTTATTCTGGTTAATTGAGTTTAACAAATGTGGTTTTTAAATTAACCTTGAATTATGTTTATTTTACGATACGAATAAATGATGATAATATATTTGAAAATTGTTGATTTCATAGAATAGTACATTTTATTTAGGGAAAGTCGTTGTTAAACAAAAAATGTTTTAGTGTTAATTAATTTAATTGATTTTTTAGTTAAAAATGTAGTGGTTGTTTCATTTACAAATACCTACTATGTACGGTTCTCAGAATAAAGCTTTTCTAACATATATCATTTCATCATCATCATTTCAGCCTAGTCCACTGCTGAACATAGGCCTCCTTCATAGATTGCCACAAAAGTTTGTAGCTCTCATTTTGGGGGATTTTGCCGTAGTTGCTACGCTTGGCAGGCGGATTGGCAACCGCAGTTTATTTATTCGGATGTTCCAGAAAAACGCTGCTGCCCATCTACTGGTTTTCATTTTCTCTATGTCGACTTTTACGACACCCACGGGATGAGATGGGGTGGTAGATTCTCTTTCTCTTAAGCCGCTTTACTATTAAAATAATTTTAAGTTCTTTAAATTTAAATATTCGGTAATTATTCGGCGAACTAACCGAATATTCGTCCGAATACGAACATTAAAAAAATGCCTAAAATACCGAATGCGAATATTCAGCCGAACATTCGGCGAATCTCTAGTAAAAAGGTTCGCTTCTATCAAGTGTCCCACGTCGCGACGCCTCACGTCCTTATTAATCACTAGCTAAAGCCCGCGGCTGCGCCCGAGTGTATTTAGGTTTTTTTAAATGGAATGGTAACGTATCCGAAATAAAAAGTATTCTGTGTCCGTCTCCAGGATGCAAACTATGTCCGTT